>LBNU01026491.1:53999-85087 GCA_014162995.1 Artemisia annua | reverse complement strand
CGTAGGGAGTGCGTTCAATTCCCTAACTCTATAAGCTCCTACCTCACTCTATGACGATACGTCAAGTATCCTATCATAAGCTCACCGATAGCAACCTACGCATGAAATACTACCTTAAAATCGATTAACGCCCATACGATTCACGTTTCCTAAGACGTTCAAGCTTGTTACCATATAGGAAGTTAGCCAGTTTTCTTAAGTCTAACGTAGATGAAACATTCACCCAAATCACAATCACAACATACACATCACATGATAATTAATAGTTAGGTTTCATTAGATCTAAGCAAACACAAGATAATTTAGCCTAGCATGTTAAAGGAAAGAAAAGCACAAACATAGATCATACAATACATAGACATATTGTATGGATTGAATGAAGACTTATCTTAGATTAAACATGCAAGTTAGAGGGGTAAAAGTACCCTCTAAGGTCTGTAATACACGAGCTAGGGTTTATCCCTTAAGTTCTCCACCAAGTTCCTCTCCTAAAACAATAAAATTCGTCCTATATATATAGAAAATACGGGCTGACGGCATCAGCCCAAGGTGTGACGCCGTCACGCCGACGATTAGGGTTTTGTGATGGCCTTTTTGACGTCGTCACGCCGCCTTGTTCCAGATCTGACGGCCTTCCCTGACGCCGTCACCAGACTAGGCCAAAAACTCTCTGGCCCGTCATGAGTAACTTCCAATTTCTTCACTTCATTTGTTCCTGACGTCGTCACGTTGAAGCGTGTGACGCCGTCACCTTCTGTGCACTTTAGGGTCTTTTGAGATTTTGTTGTTTTCCGCACTTTTTCACTCCGAAAACGCCCGAAAATGCTTCTTTTGTGATTTTCTCCTCAAAAGTACCTAAAATGAGAAAAGAAACGACTTTGGGTGAAATCCGATCAAATAATATACGAATTAGGACTCAAACTGACCCCTAAAAACGTAACATTTTTCGTCTCATCAGTGCCAAATACCCACACCTTTTCGCCGAGACAACACCAACCACTACCACAGACTAAGAATTCCGGGACGGAATTCAGAATTAGGGGTAGGTACTGTAAGAACCCGAAAATTTTCCAAGTTATTTATTTCCTTAAGATCGAAAAAATTATTATTGAATGTGATATTCAGCAGTTTCACTCATTTGCACATCTAAACTTTTGCTTACGAATATTGTCAAACAAACAATGTGGCGAAACTCACCTTCTATTTTACTAAAAACCGCACGCGTACCGACACCGTGATAGTATGGCATAGGTCTAATAATTAAATACGGGGATTCAATAAAACCCGAGGCTCGTTTATTTTCCCTCGGGCACTACGAGGTCAAAAGCATTCCCGCACCTCACTTTTATTTAATTTAAACATCACTTTATTTCACCCCCTCACATTTAAATTATATACTCCTTATAAATAAATACAAAAAAAAATAAAGAGTACACTACAACTCGTCTTTGAGGTATCCCCACAAACCCACTTCATCTTTTATATTTATTTTAACCCTAACCGTACCCTCACCCCGTACACATATCACGCCTCTTTTTTTTTGTCTTCCTCCTATTCTCTCTTATCCACCTGCTATCCCACTCCCAAACGTTAGAACCAAGGCGACAAAAAGAAACCAGGTCTGTCAGTCTTCTTCCCTCCCAACGTCATCACCATCCCCATGCAAACCCAGCAAAACAGACGCTGTGAAGTTCAGATGGGCCAAGTGTTTCAGATGGGATACCCTCTTCCTTGTCGAGACCCCCAAAGTCATCACATATCTACAAGAGTTGACGAGGCTGTGAGTAGGCGATACTCTTTTTGGCTACAAGATCGACTGATGCCCAAGAAAGAGGAATCAAAACTCCCTCGTATTGATTCTATATAAACCGCTCAACCCACAAGTGATTCCACACACTCAAAATCTTCANGCTTCTTTTGTGATTTTCTCCTCAAAAGTACCTAAAATGAGAAAAGAAACGACTTTGGGTGAAATCCGATCAAATAATATACGAATTAGGACTCAAACTGACCCCTAAAAACGTAACATTTTTCGTCTCATCAGTGCCAAATACCCACACCTTTTCGCCGAGACAACACCAACCACTACCACAGACTAAGAATTCCGGGACGGAATTCAGAATTAGGGGTAGGTACTGTAAGAACCCGAAAATTTTCCAAGTTATTTATTTCCTTAAGATCGAAAAAATTATTATTGAATGTGATATTCAGCAGTTTCACTCATTTGCACATCTAAACTTTTGCTTACGAATATTGTCAAACAAACAATGTGGCGAAACTCACCTTCTATTTTACTAAAAACCGCACGCGTACCGACACCGTGATAGTATGGCATAGGTCTAATAATTAAATACGGGGATTCAATAAAACCCGAGGCTCGTTTATTTTCCCTCGGGCACTACGAGGTCAAAAGCATTCCCGCACCTCACTTTTATTTAATTTAAACATCACTTTATTTCACCCCCTCACATTTAAATTATATACTCCTTATAAATAAATACAAAAAAAAATAAAGAGTACACTACAACTCGTCTTTGAGGTATCCCCACAAACCCACTTCATCTTTTATATTTATTTTAACCCTAACCGTACCCTCACCCCGTACACATATCACGCCTCTTTTTTTTTGTCTTCCTCCTATTCTCTCTTATCCACCTGCTATCCCACTCCCAAACGTTAGAACCAAGGCGACAAAAAGAAACCAGGTCTGTCAGTCTTCTTCCCTCCCAACGTCATCACCATCCCCATGCAAACCCAGCAAAACAGACGCTGTGAAGTTCAGATGGGCCAAGTGTTTCAGATGGGATACCCTCTTCCTTGTCGAGACCCCCAAAGTCATCACATATCTACAAGAGTTGACGAGGCTGTGAGTAGGCGATACTCTTTTTGGCTACAAGATCGACTGATGCCCAAGAAAGAGGAATCAAAACTCCCTCGTATTGATTCTATATAAACCGCTCAACCCACAAGTGATTCCACACACTCAAAATCTTCACAACAAAAATTCATAGTTAGTTCTCAAAGGGTTAACGTTTCGGTATCGAAGGTGTGTGGATCGCTTGTGGGATTATAATCGAGTTCTGTTTGTTTTATTCTCCTTTGTAATCGACTCCTAATTGGTAACCCTTTTCTCCATTGTTCTTTCTGTTAAATTCGAACCTATAATTGTTAAGTAGTTTTGATTTGTATTCTCTCCTTGGTTTTCTGTTGTGAATCGATTTAGACATGTTGATGTTAAGTCTTGATGTTAAAATGTTTGTGTGGTATATTAAAAGCTGAAGAACTAAAACGAAGATTTAAACCTTGTCGGCATGGATTAGGAAGTGCTTATTTTATTTGCTTTTTGGATGGCTTTTTGGTTACTCATTTTGTTAAGACTTGGCTTAGTTAACTTGGCCTATAAACTTTAACAATCATGGGTCGTGTTTAGGATTGATGGGTCGAACCTGTGACTATGTTTGTGAAAGTAGTTTTTGTTAAGCCGAAAAATCTGTTTTGTTATTCATTAAATCGTTGTTCAAAGTCTTCGTGTGGTAGCAATTTTATACAAGTCGACACCTAAAAATGCTATGGCTCTTATTTGGTTTCGTTTCCTTTCTTGGTTTTGTGACTATGCGTAAACTAGTTTTTCTTGATGTCGTGCCTTAATCCGTAGCACCGTTAAAAATAGTTTTGCGTCATTCGTGACTAAGCCTAAAAGGATGAGTTAAAGGGAGAGTTTTCATCACTTGTTCTTGTGTCCCTTGCAACTCCTAAACTAATGTCATAATGGTTAGCTTCATTTGAGTGCCAAAGCTCGTTTTGGATTACCATGTCGTAGTCAGGTTCCTTGCCGAGTCGAAATACGCAAGCCAAACATGGTCTAAAACATGTTATTGCTGGTAAAATTGTGACAGTGTCAAAGAAACCAAAACCAAGCACAAGTCTGCTCATTTGCCTTTTTTTTTTCTTTTTTTTCCAACCTGTGAGAATCATATGGGCCGAAGCCCAATCCCAATAGTCGAACTAGGTGCGCGTGACTGGGCCAAAGCCCACACCACATAGCAAACATGAAACGAAATCGGGCCACAACCCACTCACTCTCTTAAAACTAACAAAAATATTTTTGTAACCTTTATATCGACGCTTTTCATGCATGAGCTATCTCGCGACACAATTTCGATACGTCCTACTTTTAATCGACAACACATTTCGTGTCACACCTTATAATGAATTATGAAACGTTGCACTTGAAACATATTTCAAAACAATAATAACTTTGTAAGGGTTTAACGCACTTAATTATAAATACTTGAGATGATATTTTATAAAAACTAAACTCATGAATATTTAACATACTTATACCACCTATATTTAAATGCTTGAAATGGTATTTTATAAAGACCAAATAAAAGTTTATAAAATAAAAATTATAAAGCGGCCTTTACCTAAACATATATATAAATATTTTGTAACCCAAAATTGTCACAAGGAATTAATATACATATATATATACATATAAACCATAAACACTTTTTCACATTTCTCGACAACGCTCAACAACTGATTTCTACACTTGCCTTTCGTATACTAGTCTAACGAGTACTTTTATCATAAAGACCTAACGTTCTATTCGTGATTATTTCCTCACACATCGGTTTTCGGTTATTTTCGAGCCAAGGGCATCTCGTCTTCGATATCTTATTATTTGTGTGCTTACACACTTCCAAGAGCCAAACACTTAAAAACTATTTTCAAACATAAATGCCGCCACACAAGCAATAATAACAAAAACATTTTGAAAACTTTTAAACTTATTTACGTTTCATCGAGTCTTAAACTAGAATTGTGAACTAAATTATGCCATACTAATCTAGGTCACGCGTCGGAGCTATCACCTACTATTTGACTCTATTGCATTTGAGACTACTACTACTGAGGTGAGTTCATGATAACGCGGGATTGCGACCACGCAACAGGTTTTACCTCTCAAGAGATCTTGAGAAGCTTGCAATCCCACCAGGCAGTGTACCTGACCGATGTAGTATAGTGTAGTGGTAAGTACGGGGAATTGATCGTTCTCTCACAGGGAATAGTGTTCGTTATGTATGAAAAACTACTATAATAGGTCTAAGGATGAGGGATGATTATTTTTGTATTTTTATATTTTTTTGAAAGCAAGTAAAATCTCGGGTTTGAAGGAGTGGGCGGAATTAGTTGCTAGCCAACTAAACCAAAAGCTACTATTGCAATTAAAATAAAATAACAAGAAAATAAAAGGTTGTGAAACTTATATGGAGACAAGTGTGTTTACTTAGATTTCCTTACTCCCTAACTATCTTTTACCGGTTAATTAGTGTGTATTAATTGCGTGGATGACGGGTGTATTCCTTAATACCATTCGTGGGGTGGCGTACGTACTTCCCCAACTCTATAAGCTCCTACTTCACTCCTATGTCGAGCCTGCTAGAAGCTCCTAACATGGGATCATTAGAATTCGCTCATGCATTAAATACAACCATAAAAACCTAGTACGCATTGGTTCATGTTTCTTAAGACGTTCAAGCAAGTTACCGTATAGGAGGTTAGCCAGTTTTCTTAAGCCTAACATCGATAAACAATCATCCAATACAAGTAATAACACACCAACAACCAATAATCAATAGTTAGGTTTCATTAGATCTAAGCAAACACAAAATAAATCTAGCCTAGCATGTTAATTGAAAGACAAGCATAAGATATAATTAACCAACACATAGACATATTGATTAATTTGAATGGAGACTTATCTTTAATTGAACATGGAAGAATCAAGGGTGAAAAACCCTTGAAAAAGCTGTCAAAATCGTCTAGGGTTTTGTTCCCAAAAGTTGCACACTAATGAATGAAAAATAGAAAAGTATATATAGAAAATACACTCTGACGGCGTCAGCTTATACGCTCTGACGCCGTCAGCTCGCCGCCATTAGGGTTCTCGGATGGCCTAGATCTACTTCTGACGCCGTCACTTGTAAACTTGCTCTGGGCCGTCACTCTTTAACATTACACCTGACGGCCTAGGATTATTAACACCTGACGCCGTCAGGTGTAAACATCACATTTTCTTCTTAGGGCGTCACGTATAGTCAGAATCCACTCCTTTGTCTTGGTTGGCTGACGGCGTCACCTTGTGACTCTGACGCCGTCAGGAAGGATTTCCAGCATTCTTTTGAGACTTTGTCGTTTTCTTCACTTTATGCTCCAAAAACGTCCAAAATGATGTGTTTTCCAGAATTCTTCTCAAAAGTACCTAAAATGACAAAAGGAACGATTTAAGGCAATATTTGATCATATTAACACGAATTAAGGCTTAAATGACCCCCTAAAACGGGTACACTTTTCTCCTCATCAGTTCACAGTCCCACTTTTACTATGGTTTCAAATACCGTGGGGAGATACATGCTATAAAACTGAACACAAGTATTTTTCTGTATGCTATCCTGATTGCTATTACCTAAGTTAACACCTTTGCCAAAAGTCCCTCATATCATGAACCATTAATCACTTGCGAGTGAATGCGAATTTAGTGAATAGATCTATTGGCAGTTGACGCCCCATTTAAGTTAGCCTGAAATGGTTACCAAATGCACTTTATTCGAATATAAATAGGAAGTTGGCAAACTCCTACAATGACGAGGGCATATCACCTACATCATTCATGATGTAGGCTATTTATATCATTTACGATATCACCCTATGTTAAGGTTTGCATGTCATGAGGCTTAGAGCAATATTTATATTACACTACGATACTATTGTTTTTACTACTATTTAGCTTGTGTTCAAAACTATTATAAATTAAACACTCTGGATTCACTCAACCTTTGTGTTGACCTTTTTAGCATGTCTTATATCAGGTAACTAAGAAGCATAAATGGCACGGAGTGGACTAGGGCCTCTTTTAGACATCATCCAAAAATGTTATCATTCATTTTTAAATTTAAGACATTTTTATTATGTATTACTAAATCGTATGGAACCGTTGTTGCTACTCTGATTAAATGTTTGATGAATGATAACAAATTTTCTCAAAACGTCTCTTTCGAGTCGTTTTCTATAATTATGACTATGATTCTAAGATGTAATACCCCGATTAGACTTCCGCTGCTTCATTACGATTTTCGGGGTGTTACACCTTTGCTATGTACTCATTTTTAGTACAAGATACCCCTAGTACACCCCTCAAAGCCTATCCTTTTCGCGATTCTCGTTATATTTCGGTGGATTCTGAAATATTAATGAAGAACATTATTTACAATCCACCCCCAAATGTACACCCAAATTGCCTTAGCCTTCCTTGTATGCACTCATCTTTAGTGTATTATTGTTACAACATTTATGTTAAACCCTTTGTTAATTGTCTAGTTGATTACATGGTTGCTAAGTCAAGTCATATCTTGTAAATACAGTTTTGGGACGATTGGGACTCATGGGTAAAGTACTAGTTATTATGGACTAATGGGGAAGAAAGTCAATGTTATTACCCCCATATATACGTTAAAGTTTTAAGGTACTCCACGTGTTTTGATCTTTGCAATTCGGGTCATTAATAAGTTTTTTATTATTTAAAAGTTCAAGTGTAGGGATGCAAGTATAAATCCCTTTGTATGGATGTATATTTTGGATGGTAGGGCAGGAGTGTATAAAAAAAAAGAAAGAAAAAAAAAGGAAAAAAAAAGAAAAAAAAATTGAAAAAAGAATGAAAAAGAAAAAATAAAAAAAGAAGGAAAAAAAACATATGGACTACCATCCCACTTTTATCTTTTGTTTAAGTCAAGAAAGTGTCATGAAAAATACAAAAAGAGTTAGTAGCTTAGCAAGTCGAGTCGAATCTTGGCTTAGCAATGCCACCTTATACATGTGATTGACTTAGATAATTGACTTGCCACCAGTAGAAATCCCCTATATCCAACAAAACCTTGTTTTCCATACCCTTACACCTAACACTACAACCCTTTAAAATCCCTCTATGATAGTTTATCCTAGGTGCTTACGCCAAAGTGGTGGAGGTTTGATCCTCTCACAAGCCTATGGTAATCTATGTGCTATGACAAGTAAAGAGTATTTATTTTTCTCGTTTCCATTCATGTTCTATAACTTATACACCTGAGAGATGTAAGAATCCAAACACTTATTGTGAGGTGCTAGTATATAATTTCCGTGCTTATTGTGACCATGGTGGAAAGAATATGTGTTGGAATTACTTTTATATCAATGCTAAATGACCCCAAACTTGTAGATTGATTAGATAAAAGCACATTTGCTTGAGGACAAGCAAATCCCAATTGTAGGGATATTTTATATGGATTTATTTGATACCTTTTAAAGGGGTCATTTAAGCCTAAAAGTCATATGTAATTGATCAAATATTGCCCTAAATCGATTCTTTTTACATTTTAGGTAATTGGGATGAGAATTATGAAAACGACATGTTTTGGACCATAATCGACAAAGAAACGAAGAAAAACGACCAAGTCGTGAATCTGTCAAGAAAGGGCATCTGACGGCGTCACAACCTACAACTTGACGCCGTCTCTTGTATTTGAAGACCCAAATTTAGTGCAAAGTTATAACATGGCGGCTTAGAAGTTTTATAACGGGACGACATCAAGACATACTTGACGGCGTCAGAGATCAAAAGAGATGGCGTCATGACAACGATTTACACAGACAAAACCCTAATTGGAGGCGAGCTGATAGCGTCACAACTTGCAAGTGACGTCGTCACAGATGTAAATCTATATATAGTTTTCGTATCTTTTTCATTCATTGTAACATCTTGGAGGAACATAAACCCTGGACGATTTCCAGCTTATTTGTAAGGCTTTTTTCAGCCACTTTTACCATGTTTCATTGAAGATAAGTAATTCATTCTTAATCATTCAATATGTCTATGTGTTGTTTGACTATATGTTTTTCTTTGCTTCGCTTTAACATGCTAGGCTAGATTTATTAGTGTTTGCTTAGATCTAATAAAACCTAGTTATTGATTATTGATTTGTCGTCTCTTGTTTAATTGATTGCCTCATGTTAGAATAAGAAAACCTGCTTAACTCTTATAAGTACTAGCTTGTCCATCTTATAAAACGCAACCCTAACGTGCACTAGTTGATTTTTCTCATTGTATTTATTGTGTGAATTGCGGCTTGTAGATCCTAGAGAACTTAATAGACTTTAAGATTTCTAGAGGAGACTTACATGTTCATAGAGTTGGGGCATTCGGCACCTCCCCAAGACCAGTAAAATGGAATACAACGCTTCAATTAAAACAAGGACGTGACAATTCGACTAATCAATAGGAGATAACTAGGGAGTAAGAAAATCTAAGTGAACACATTCTCCTATCATAAGAGTTACCACTTTATCTTTCTTGTTTATTAGCTTATTTAATTAGTTTTGTTTTAGTTAATTAGTGGCTAAAACGCCCACTCTTTAAACCCCGAGATTTTTACTTGATTTTCATAAAATATAAAAATACAAAAAGACTCATCCCTCACCTTTAGACCTATCTCGACATACACTTCAGCCTTCACATACACTATTCCCCTAGAGAACGATCAATCCCCCATGTCTTACGTATACTACAGTACAACGGTTAGGTACACTGCCTAGGAGGATTGTAAAACTTCTTGTGAGGTCTTACAACCGCCGCATCAATACGCTAAATATATTTGATCGGTGTTAACTAGTCAGTCTGCATGGTTTTTCAGGATGGTTTTGAGTTGATAAGTCTTCTAGAGTCCTATAGACATTTGCCAGTCCCCCAAAACTCTGGTGGTTTGCAACTCCTTGTACTTTTCTAGCTGACTCCGCATCAGGTTACAAAGTATTTATTTAGTTTTGGTCTTTGACTTCTTCGAAGCTTGACTGTATTATACAACGTATCTGAGTCGTTATGCTCTGATATGTGAAGACACTTAGTGAGTTATTTTGTCAGAACCGCTGTTCTTTACATCAGTGGTTGAAAATAGATCAAGTGGTTTGACTTTAACTTTCCCGAGGTTGCTTGCTGGGTATATACCTTTGCGAGTTTTTTGATAGCTGATTGTGATCAGCTGTGCTGATCTTTGTTAGGGAGTAAACTTGTTCATGGTTTACAATTTGATTTTATCAGAGAGTGAACTGGCTCTTTGATTTTATCAGCTAGTGACTTAGGTTGTTTTTATGCTTCAAATACTTGTGAGGGATAATTTGGTCAAATATTGACTCAACATAATACTTGATGAAAATTATACAAATAAATATATATTTAAACCCAATCTACTCATATACAAAAATGCTAAAATCTCTTATAATTTCTTCCTACAAAACATCCTACTCACAGAATCCTGACAAATGTAAGAACGGACGGTTTTGAATGCAGAGAGAGAATGAATGGAAAAAAACTGTATAATATTGTTGTGTGTGTGTAGAAGGATTTGTAGGATAAAATGGTAGAAGGTAGTAGCAAAGCTCATTCATATATTCTGCATCAAATATTATATAACACAAATAAAAATACTTGTAGTCAAAGTTGAAAAAAAAAACATTAAAAGTAAAAAAAGGACAATTAGTTTGAGACTAAGGGAGTATAACAATATATTTGTATGACGTGTCATGAGACTATGTTTAGCACTAGTCTATATATTGTTTTTAGACGGATTTTGTTGGCTAGTCGAACCGCTGGCGACTCCGGTTCCCGTTGAACCTGTCGGTCCAGACCGGTTTTAAAAAATATGTACAATTAACTTGTTTGCATATAAATTATATGAAGCTTTGTGTATTTTATTAGTTTGTACAATATGTATAATAATAAGTATTTTTCATATTAGTGGTATTTTAAAAATAGCATTTATTACGTAGTTATAGTTATAGACGGCTTTTTTCTTATATTAAATTACATTGGACTTTTTTAATTATTTTTTTAAACATGTCTAGAATAAGTGCTTTAAAGAGTATAGCTACGTTTCTAGTTTTTAAACGTTGTAGGTTTATTTGGTTTTACGTTTTTGTAAATTTAGTCCGTTTAACTCATTTTCACTTATTTTCTCTTAGTATAATTAATCAATCACTCAAAAACCTTTTCCCGTTCAAAATCACTCGATCACGAACACGTTTTGATACAATTCACTTCCTCGTCGGGACATAACGACCCGGGGATATTCCTATACTCCTTGGATCATTGCATTGAGCCTTAGATAGTTGACTTTAGTTGACCAAATCATTGGTTGACTTTTGTTGACCGTTTCAGACCCAATCAATGGAAAAAAACTGTATAATATTGTTGTGTGTGTGTGTAGGAGGATTTGTAGGATAAAATAGTAGGAGGTAGTAGCAAAGCTCATTCATATATTCTGCATCAAATATTATATAACACAAATAAAAATACTTGTAGTCAAAGTTGAAAAAAAAAACAGTAAAAGTAAAAAAGGGACAATTAGTTTGAGACTAAGGGAGTATAACAATATATTTGTATGACGTGTCATGAGACTATGTTTAGCACTAGTCTATATATCGTTTTTAGACGGATTTTGTTGGCTAGTCGAACCGCTGGCGACTCCGGTTCCCGTTGAACCCGTCGGTCCAGACCGGTTTTAAAAAATATGTACAATTAACTTGTTTGCATATAAATTATATGAAGCTTTGTGTGTTTTTATTAGTTTGTACAATATGTATAATAATAAGTATTTTTCATATTAGTGGTATTTTAAAAATAGCATTTATTACGTAGTTATTGTTATAGACGGCTTTTTTCTTATATTAAATTACATTGGACTTTTTTAATTATTTTTTTTTAAACATGTCTAGAAAAAGTGCTTTAAAGAGTATAGTTATACTTATTAAAAGTTGTCATAATAAGTAAGTGTGTAGTCTTAATATTTTAATACTTTTATTTTGAGAATGTCCCAAATGCTTTATAATATAGTATAGATATCTTGGAATATTACTCTTTTCGAAAGTTCTAAGAATATATGTTGTTCATTAGATTAGTTTAACATTTTATATTACTTTGAAAAGTTTAACAATTATCTATTCATTTGTAACTTAGAGTGAAAGTTATCATAAAATGTTATTGGTGTGCCGGATCATTCCCTTTCAATAAAACACCAATAACTAAAACACCATTTTCCAACAAAAAAACCAATAACACATATTGGGTCCTACAAAACACCCCACTAAAAATACCTACTAACTCACAAAACCAAACAAATAGGGAAAAAAAACAAATGGGACGAATGACGTTAGCCATTGCATTGGCGAAATGTCGAATAACACACAGATGACACATGTGGCGGTATGGTATAACGTGTTATTGGTTAGCCATTGGTACCAATGCATGCCAATGGCGTGCCTCACCGTACTCTCTTACTAACATTTTGTCTCACTGATATATTAGACATGAATTTCAAACACTCTGAAAGGGTAGATACGTTATGTCATTAGATTTTTTGTAAATGAATGAGAAGATTAAGTGATATCAAACATCCTTTAAGCATATTGGTAAAACGATCATCATAAACAACAAAATCTATCTGGTAAAATTTAGCAAATATTTATATTAGAGTTAATTATCCCCAACCATACATTAATTGCCAATCAGATGGCTTATCTTTTGCAAAATAAAAACCATCTTCTTTCACTAACCAAAAACATTTACGTTCAACAAAAATGTTTCCACGACACCTTTCGGCAATACCCTTATCAAAAACATTAAAATCAACCTTTTTGGAAACATTATTATTGGGATCCATCAAGAAAAAAATTCCTGTAAAAACAGTTGAATCACCAATACCTTCACGGAATTCCCAACTAAAATTTTCGTTGTAGCTCATTGTTTTGTTTCCAAGATCACTATTTTTAGAAAAACATGAACTACCATATTCTGGATTTCCGCATCCATGATAAACATCTGAAATTGCTCGAAAGAGTTAATTGCATTTACGTTTGAAGCTGTTACATGATAATCATGATATATTGTTAAAAAGAGAAGAAATAGAAAGTGAATCGGACGACCCATGTTTTTGTTTTGAATTATGAGTCAAAAGTTTGTTTCATTTATATATATATGTAAGTATTACCTTCGATATTAAGTATTAAATTATAATTTTATTATTTTATTTTTTCATATTACAAAAGTTTAATTTGAGATCACAACAATATCTTTAGATATTACATCAATATTCTATCATTTAATATCCGTTTGGTTATTATAAAAGGCAAATTCCTTCAAAATGCATCATACTTGCCACAAATGTTACTTCCATGTATTGAACAAATTTTTTTCCTTATATGGGTACTAAACTTTAATTTTTTGGTCTTTTTGATGTACTTTGTGACGTTTTTGCCCCTCAAATTATTAAAAATCCAGGGGCAAAAATGTCACAAAGTACATCAAAAAGACCAAAAAATGAAAGTTCAGTACCCATATAAGGAAAAAAATTTGTTCAGTACACGAAATTAACATTTGCGGCAAGTATAGTACATTAATAGGTATTTTGCCCTATTATAAAATATTTTGCAATATTACAACAAACATAATTATATTATTGTAATACAGTTATATTACAAACATATTACTATATTATACATTTATCGTGAGAAACCATGTAATTCTATGCGGCTCCAAAACAAAGCTGTTTTGATGTTTTTTAAAGTTATTAGTTTCCCTGAGAAGACGCCGTTTAATGTGTAGACGTAACTTTGGCTGAAAGCGATGTTTTTCTTTTTTTTCGTTACCAATATACGTGTCTTGAATAAATTCTCCTAACAAACACGTCTGCATCAGACCATCACTTTCTTTATAACCCTAGATACAAGACAATAACACATATTGTCGCCTACTTTCGGGATTGAGAGAGGAAGAAGATTACACATGCAAAGCTTCAAGGGTGAAGTCTAAAGATACGTAACATATTTTCTCAAAAAGAACGAAATACGTAACCAACTATATCTATTACTAGTATCGCTAAAATACTTTCAAATTTTGAACAATGTACGTAATATTAACCTGTATGTGACCTGTTTGACCGGTTTACCACTTAGAAAAGTTACAGTAATGGTCCCTGTGGTTTGCGTTGACTTTCACCGGTCATCCATTGACTTTTTTTTTTAGTTTTTTTTCACTTAGAAAAGTTACAGTAATGGTCCTTGTGGATTGCGTTGACTTTCACCCTTAGTCCATTGACTATTTTTTTTACACTTATTATACTTCTTTCTACCACTTATTCATACACTAATTTTTTCATTTATTGCACTTTTTTAGACTTATTCACACACTATTTTATTTTGACACTTATTATACTTCTTTTTACCACTTATTTATACACTATTTTTTACAATTATTCCACTTATTTTACACTACTTTTTTTTACACTTATCCACACACTATTTTTTTAGACTCTAAATAATTTTTTCATACAAATGTGATAAAACATTTTACACAAAAAAAATTAGATAAATTATTTTTGATATTTATAAAATGTTTTATTAAAAATTAAATTCAAAAATCTGGTTCCTCCTCCCCCCCAAAAAGATAATCACTTCCACCAAATTTTAACTGCACCACTAAAGGACAAAGAAAGAGTGTCTGACACGTCAGACGGTACCAATAATTATAGACGGTACCCATAATTATTTAATGGTACCGTGGTACCTTCTGGCCGTTGCCAACTCCTTTTTGTTGCCTATAAATAGTGGGTTGTTTTACATCTTTTTCTCACTTCTTTGCACATAGTTTTTTTGTTTATTTTCAGTAGCTTATAATCTCATTTCTTTGATCATTAACTTGTTTGTAATCATTCTAAAGTGAATCAAACATCTTTACATACTAAGTGCAAGAGAAAGACACACATAATCGTCAAGATATGAAGTATTGTAGTGTAGTTAGTGCATTCGTACCATTGATTACTTTCTTGTTGTATTTTAGTGTACATCAAGTTCATAATCTCCAATCTTGTTTAGTTGTTTGATCGGGTATATCATGTAGATCTTTTGGTTTGTGTAGTTTGTGTGTTGATCGGTAGATCTTGTAGTTTGTGTTGATTGTGTGAAGATCGAGTTAGTATTTTAGTCCGTAAAATACACGTGAGTGAGATTGGTTCTAGCTAGATTAGAACTCGACAATTAGCTTACTGTCTGAAATTGGTGTAAGCGTCGTTGTACGGTTTTCTTCGCTCTGAAATTGGTGTAAGTGACGTTGTACGGTTTTCTCCGCCTAAAGGGAGCTTGTTGACATAGTGAAGTGAACTCTCGAGTTGGGTACTCGAGGAGTGGAGTAGGGCAAAGAGGAGCTTAGTTACCAAACCGCTATAATCTTGGTGTTGTTGTTTGATCTTTCTAACATTTTACTATTATCTTGCGTTCTTTATGTGTCGTTATTATTGTTTATTGTTTATTGTTGCGTTTATTTATAGTGTTTATATTGTCATTGATTGATCTCACGTAAACTAGAATCAAAAGTTTTTGAAAGCATAAATCTAAAACGATAAAACGGTAAACTATTCAAACCCTTTTTAGTTTTTCACACTTTGCAAAGTTAAGAATGTTGAATGCAATATGAAACTATGCTGGACGGTAAATGCAATTTTGGATATATGCCGTTCAAAAAAAAAAAAAAAAAAAAAATGTAATTTTGGACAAACTACAAGAACTATCCAAGTAATTTACTCAAAAGTTTATATTCTATGGAGTGGGTTGCAATAAGTCCAACTTTTTTTTGGGTTATAGATTGCTTGATTGAGCAAGCCCATCAAAAAAAATATATAATCTAAAACCCTTGAAAAAACAGGGTTCAACACATAAACACAAACTCAAACTCAATAACACAAAAAATGGGTAAGCAAAAGAAGAAAGTACAGCAACAACAAGAAGCAGATCTTCTAAGCACACTTGAAGACTTCACAAGCAAAGAAAACTGGGACAAATTCTTTAGTATAAAAGGCAAAGATGACCCTTTTGAATGGTATGCTGAGTGGCCTCAACTCAGACAACTTTTACTGACAAATCTTTCAAGTGGGTCATTGTCCGATGTTCAGATTCTTGTACCTGGTTGTGGGAATTCTAGGTTGTCTGAACAGCTATACGATGAAGGGTTTGTATGTATTACTAATATTGATTTTTCTAAAGTTGTTATTGGTGATATGTTGAAGAGGAATGTTCGCGATAGGCCGTGTATGCGTTGGAGGGTTATGGATATGACTTGTATGCAGGTATAATTTTTTAATGTATTTTTAGAAGCATTTTAGTTATCAGTTGTTGTGAACAAAGGAAATCATACATGGGTTTGTTGTTTTGTTTGGTATGGTGTGCTTTAGATGGTAGTTTCGGTTTTTTTAGAGATTTTTATGTTTGGAGACGTTTTTGGTTAGGACTGTTTTTTGTGGTAATTTTGTGTGTTGTAGACATGTGTGAGAAGAGAGAATTTGTGACAATTGGCAAATTAATCGAGCATAGGACGATGATATTGGATATAAAGCTATACTGTAAACATAAACTTGGTTCATAGTCCAAGCACATGTGACTTTTACACTTTGAAATGTTCGGTATTCACAAACGGAACCTTTAAAGCAATTCTCTGCGAGCGTCTCACGTGACCAGTGTAGATCTAGTTGCAGACCGGTAGTGTATATTGTTACCGCAGGACACAATGAATGTAGGCGGTAGAGCAAATTCGATGGCTGGCATGGATATAGAATCATAATTGCATCAGCTTAGGGAACGATTTTGTGTATATCTTCTTTTGAGAGGGACTTTATATAGCAGAAATCAAACCCTCAAGTCGTGAACCAAAATACAACAGCATGGGGGCCGATAATCTTCGTTTTCAGTCATGAAATTGTGATAAGATATGATCACATTCAAGTGTTCGATTTCCGCTTACTAAAGGTTTTCTTTGGCCTCTTTCAATAGATACACAAACAAATTCATCCCCAAAAGCTTCTGTTTTCTGGTTCCATATCCATTCTTCTATCTCATATTGCTTTGTCGACTTCATTTTGTTGTCGTCTTGCATTGATGACATACAACATTGGTCTGCATCTAATCCTGCGGTGGTTAAATACTCGTAAAAACCTGCGTGGACATTGATTAATCCTAATTAACTCATTCCCGTGGGGAGTTTTTTAATGGTTTGTTCTTACCGTGGTTCTTGGAATGACAAAGCATGTTTTGTGTTATCACTTTATGTTTAAAATTATTGTTCTTAATTTACAGTTTTGCCGTTAGCCCAATTCACTCATCGTATTTCTTCAACGATGTTAAACAAATATACAACAATAAAGTCATTTACAGCATATTATTTTCTTCTATTTACGGATCTTGACAGTTGTGTTTTGTACCTTCTTATTGAATGCAAATTGGTATATTGTTTCTTAGGCATGTTGTTCTTCAGATGACATCTTTCTCTGAACTTTTCTTGTCATTATGTAAAAATTTCTTTTTTAGCCTTTTCTTTCTATCTTCTACTTGCCCTTGTGAGTTTTGGACTTAAGGAATTATCATGATGCAGGAATAGTTATATGAAATAATGATGTAATAAATACATTTCAAATGTATGAGGTCAAATAGATCGAGAACTTCTTTGTTCAATAATTTTCCAGGATAGGTTATGTTAGAACTTGCTACTCGGGAAACTAGTTGGCCATGACATCATTGAAAATATATCCATGACGTCCATATTAACTTGATGAAATGCTATGCCAAATTGCCAATAACAAATCCAGCTTTCAATGTGATTGTCTTTTTATTCCTGTTAAAAAAACTTGTGTTTTTCTCTCAGAAGAAGGACAGTGGATGGTTGTCGAGAGTTCAAAATCAGCTCCGGCTTATAGATGGTAAATATATCTTTTGCAAATTAGATTATAGCAACCACACAGCTTATCTAATAAAAAATTCTTAATTAACTTATAAATTCGCACAAAAATATAAGTCTATATCTCTAGTTCTAATTTTTATGTGTTTTCTTAGATTTTCCAAGCACTTAGTATAACTAATGATACCGATGTAGTGTAAGATGTAAACCTGGTACAAGGTGGTACTCTGTTATTGTAAAGAAACAATTAATCTATTATTTTAGTATGAAGGCACATTGTCCCAGGTTTATCCATGACTGGAAAAATCGTGGTTTATTTTCTATACTTCAGTAGTTTAACTTATTACATTCAAAGAGAAGGATCTTTTCTCCTCTTGATCTAAGCAACTTAGTCACTCCTGGCCTAAAATAACGAGATGCCGAGCTCAAATTCCTTACAGGTTAAGAAAAACGGCGCGTTGTTTGTAATAACATTCCTTAGTTTTCACGTTTTATTTAAAATTAATATATGATAGTATATATACTATAACTATATAATATACTATATATATATATATAATATATATTATATAGCCTTTTAATTTCTTATAACGTAGTATATATATATAGTATATATTATATTTGGGGGCTTTTTTTTCGATCCTTGTTAAATGCGGGGGAACTTGCGAGAACTCCAATTTTGGCGTTAGAAACATGCATGGTTCATTAAACATTATGTTTTCTTACATACACCTTAATACACATGCCTGCGTTATTAAAGTGTGTAAGAAAACATACCATTTTTTATATGACATGTATGTTTCTAATGCCAATAATTGGAGTTCCCAGTTCCCGCACTTAAACAGGTTCTAAAATAAAACCATTTTGCATTGATATTTGCAACTTAACAGGTTCTTTATATGAACATGTATGCTATGCTGTATGTGTATTAAGGTGTATTAAGAAAATCATACATGTTTATATGAACAATGCATGTTTTCTAATGCAAAATTGGAGCGAGTTCTCGCAGTTCCCGCACTTAACAGGGTCTGAAATAAAGATACACTATATATATATATATACTTAATATTTAGTATATATAGTATAATAATATAATATATTATACTATATATATATAATATATATAGTATATAATATATTTTGTTTTTTTTTTGTTTTTTTTGTTTTTTTTGTTTTTTCCTCTCTTCTCTCTCTCTCTTCTCCCTCTCCTCTCCCTCTCACCTCTCCCTGCCCCCTCTCCCCCTCCCCTCCCCCTCCCCCCTGCTCCTCCTCTCTCTCTCTCTCTCTCTCTCCTCTCTCTTCTCTCTTCTTCGTCTCTCTCTCTCTCTTCTCCCTCCCTCCTCCCTCCTCCCTCCCTCCTTCCCTCCCCCCTCCTCCCTCCCTCCCTCTCCCTCTATCTCTAATCTATCTATCTATCTATCTATACTAATATGTTTGTTGGGATTAAATTTTTGTGTAGATTCATGGCAGCGAGTGATGGGATCAAGGAGAGGAAAGTTGTTCATCAGGTTTCGGACCGTTTTTAAATAGTCATTTACAGAATGTTACGTCGTTTTAAGATGATGCATTTCTTTTTGTGATTTGAGCCAAATTTATTGGTTTTGTTTGATAGGTCACATCTGAGTTGACTGGTCAAATAGTTGTTGATGATGTGGTATATGAAAACGTTGATGGTGAACTTGGTCAACTATTTCCTTCCAAGGATCTTGTTTTTCGCCGGTTAACTTTTGAAAGATCAGAATGGTTGATACAGTCTGAAGGTTTGCTAACAAGTGAAGGATCTCAAAATACTGTTGTTGAAAAAGGAAATGATAAGTCAAAGAAAAAAGGGAGCCAGAAAAGTAACGTTTCTAACGTCCCAGTAGTAGATTCAAGCAGTGGCCTGAGTGTTGATCATGGGTACTTGGCAAGTTCTTATCATTCTGGGATTGTATCTGGGTTTATGCTGATCTCTTCATACCTGGAAAGAGTGGCATCATCTGGAGGAACAGTAAGTATGCTTATGTTTACGTGTTCTCAGTTGAAGTTTTTCTTTTGCGCTCCTAGTCATTCACATTCTTAGAGTTGCAAAGGTGGGCGAATTAGGCAACAGGTCAAAATGGGTTTGGGTTGAAATGTGCCTTTTTTTATGGGTGGAAACAGACCGGGTACCGGGCAAGGGTAGACTGCACACATTTTTTTTTAATACTTTTTAGTTGTGTTACTGTTAATTTATTTAATGAATAAATTCTGATTACCCAAAACATAATTGTTACAAAATAATCTGGTTATTTTGAATAAATAATCTTATGAGATTGTATTATTTGTAATGCATTTAAAATAGACTTTAAGGGACTTTCAACCTGTTCAACTCATTCCTTTTGGGCTAAATGTTTTGATTTGCCCCGTTTTAGATGAAACACAGCCCTAATTCGAAATTGACACCTTTAGGAAATATGTCCAAGACTAGGAAACTGCAATCTTGTATTACACTGGTTGTAAAATTACTGTTGTTGACCGTCATTTCTAATTTACAAAGCTAAAACGAAACTTTTTTAATTTCTAGGTTAGCACAGTTGTAATTGGTCTTGGTGCTGGGCTACTTCCAATGTTTCTCCATGGATCCATTCCGTTTCTACAAGTTGAGGTAATTTGATGCTTTATGCTATATTAGTTGTCCCAAGATGGGTCTGGAGTCTGGACATAACTATTTGCAATACTTGACTCACTTTACTGCTTCTGATACTTTTCAGGCTGCAGAGTTGGACCCAGCTGTAGTCGATCTTGCTAGAGGCTATTTTGGTTTCAAAGAAGATGATCGCCTAAAGGTCATTAACCAATTGCTGTATCCGATTTACTCAACTCTTCTACATCAGAAATATTCTCTTGGTCGTAATTTGATGTATTAGATCAAAATCATCTTTCATTGTTTTTTTTAACATATCAGGTACATGTCACTGATGGGATCAAGTTTGTGGGAGATGCTTCCACAAAAGTGGACATACTCATAGTAGACGTGGACTCCCCAGATTCAAGGTTTATATTGCTCTTAATGCTAAATGCTATATTTATGAAAGTTTTTTGGGTCATAGTCACATTTCAAAGTTTGATCTTTCACCTTTATTGGTACAGCTCTGGAATGACATGTCCGGCTGCAGACTTTGTTGAAGAGTCATTTCTCAAAACGGTTAAAACTTCTTTATCTGAGGAAGGTCTTTTTGTTATCAATCTGGTATCCCGGTCATCTGCCATTAAGGAAATGGTTATATCAAGAATGAAAGTGGTAAGAACCTGTCATCAGATGTATTGTGCCTGTTTAAGACTAGTCATTAATAGTCCGTTTTTCAAGACATTGTCTACTTCATCTTACTTCATTTTAATTAGAAAACAAATACTCTAATAAACTGATTAGTGCAAGATAGGACTTCGTTTAAAGGACCTCTTCAATTTGCCAATGTTCCCTCTTAAAATGTCCAACAGACACATCAATGAATGAAATCCACTTCTTTACTTGAGTTGTTATAAAGGTGGCAAAATGGAAGGGTTGGGTAAGGGTCAAAATGGGTATGATACTATGATCAACCCACAAACACGTCCTAACTAAGTATTAAAGTATAGTTAATATGCTAGAAGATGGACCGAAAACTATATTATCAGTATCACTAATAATATATTATCACTTTAGGCAACTTTCAAACTATTTGAATTTGACTCACTTGACCTGTTTTGCTTTTAGATTAATTATTGTGTTTGCCCATTTGGGCAAATCATAACCAAAATTGACCCATCATAAGTAAATTAAATGCGTCAAAATTATCATTTCTGGTTCATATACAGTCAGTTCCCTTGAAGGGGTTTTTTTTTTTTTTTTTTTTTTTTTCAAACCTGTTTAACCATGTACAAGTTTCTAAACGTTGGGTCTATTAAATTCAGGTTTTCAGCAAACTTTTCTCCCTTCAGCTTGAAGAGGATGTTAATGAAGTTATATTTGCCCTTAATTCGGAGGGCTGCACGGATATTACTTCACCGGAGGCCTATAATCAACTTCAGAAACTATTATTAAATGTCAAACACCCTGAGATGACCCGAAGCATAATTGATTCAGCAAAGAAGATTAAACCTCTATAGATGGTTGATACACGCCACTCTGTTTATGTGATATTGTTAGCTATAGCAATTGACTATACAAAGCCGTTTTCTATTTCTTCATTTTGTTTTAAGACGGCATTTCTTGTATTCTGAACCCACACCTTTAAATGTGGCAAGGCGTACTGCCAAAATAGTCGGATTGGGTAAGGGTGAAAACGAGTCTGGAATGAATACGAGTCAAGTTGGTTGTAATTTATCAATTTCGAGTGTGTGGATATAACTACTTATATTAATTCCCTTTTATTATTTGATTCAAGAGACATGGTTAATGACTTAATGTTACTTGAAACAAGGAAACCAATTCAATATGCAGTTTTCTGTTGTGAGGCAAAATGATGTCCACTAGTTTTCTGCATGTGGGTTGATGGATATGTTTCTATATTGTCGGTTACAAATGTTATTGAAATAAGTAATACCCAATTCTCATATAAATAGAAAATAAATATAAATATGCAAACATAAAACCTAACAAACGTATAACAGGACTTTTCATGAATTCAATACATTTAATGCATTTGTTAAAAAGGAAATTTTATGAAGTTGCAAAAGTTTATACTATAGTGAATGTAAATTTATAAAATCAAAAGGTCTAAAATTTATTGAGGTATTAAAGTATAAACCTTTGTAAAAGGTTTATCATAGTGGATGCTAACTGAAAAAACCCAAAAAATCGAAAACCAAAAATAGACGAAAAGAAACCGAACCGAAACTTAAACCGATGGTTCGGTTTTTATTCTTTAGAAAATTGAAAGTTTCTTTTCCCATTTTTTTTTTCTCCTCCTCAAAAAATAGAACTGTACAAAACCGAACCGAGAAATCACTTACATTTGGCTTGAGGGAGGGTCTAAAATAATCTGGTCTTGCCATTTTTGGTTGTGCTTGACGTGTATATGTGTTTTCTTGACACTATGTCAACGTGTATTCGATAGTCGTCATACAACAGTAAAACCTCTATAAATTAATAGTGTTGGGACCATGATATTTTATTAATTTAGTGAGATATTATTATATCGATAAATTAATAATTTATTAATTTAAACAGATTTTACGTATGACCTACAAATTTCCAAGTCCAGTATGTACTAGTTACAATGTATATACTAGTTAGAGATGAAAAATAAATTAGAAAAACAAGTTTGAATGTATACTAGTTAGAAATGAAAAATAAATTACAACATATACTAGTTGTAGATACAAAATTAAAGGAGAAAAAAAAAAAAAAAAAGTTACAATATGTACTAGTTACAATGTAGACTAGTTAGAGATAAAAATAAATTACAATGTATATTAATTATAGATGAAAAATAAATTATCACGTATGTATATGGAACTTTTTACTAATTATTAATTTATAGTTTCATTGGGACTAATAAATATACATTGGGGTTTCAAAAATATTATTATCTTATTATTTTATCGATTGAGATCCAAATTTGTACTAGTCCCAAGTTGGGACCGGACAAATTATTAATTTTATCGAGGTTATTAATTTATCGAGTATTAATTTATAGAGGTTTTACTGTATGTGTATTTGAAGTGCGTTTATTTGGTTCATTTATATGTATGTGCATGTTGCTTAACAAAACTTCATGAAAATAAACACGATTCTTATGTTAAAAAGACCTTTTGGCAAACAAAACCGTATAAAAGATCTTTTGGGCCGAATTAGCCTTAGCCTAAATATAAATGGTTAAATAAACAAATCAACAGAACACGGAAGAACCGAACCGATAAAATCAATCGATTTTCGGTTATGGCTTGCGTTAAAACCGAACACTCAGTTTCGGTTTTAACAAAAAAATCAACCCTCGAACCGTGCTCAACCCCAGACTGAACTATTGTCTACGGCAAGTGGTTTGTACTTGTTGATACAAAAGTTGGGCGTTCCTTATTTGGGTTTCTGTTCTCGTATCAATTAGATCTTAATGCTTGAGACCTGCGCACTAAGAAAGCAAACAAACACCGTTAGGCTTATCGTGGGATTGTTTCCCACGATTATCCTCTGGCGTGAGAGTAAGTAATCGGTTTTAGGGTTGTATTGAAGAGTTAGGGTTGTAAATCGTACCTTTTACGAGAGCCGTGATGCCCTATATATACACACGAAACCTTATCGGTTTCGTGTTCCTCACTCTTCGGCGTGTCCGCCTATATCGGTTAGTTGGTATATATCCCATAAATAAGAGATATCCGATCAAAACCATAAATAACTTTGAGTTTGGGCCTTCGTGAGCCCAAACTGTTATCATAGTAGCCCACCCGTGGTGGGCTTAAGTATTAGTGACGTCCAATAGTCGAGTTCGTGACCCGAATATAGACTATACGTCATCATGTCCCCCCAGTCTAGTATGCGCAAGGTGAAACCTGCGGATGCTAGACTAACAACTGTGTCAAAATGATTCCCGATACATGCGCGGGAAGATTCAAATCTTTACCGCCTATATATATGTACCATGTATCTAGTCCAAAAAAGTCACCTAAAATGCCTCGGTAAATGGAGAGGCTATCCACGTGTCTGTACCTTCTCGTTTTCCAGCTACACGATTTGGGGTAGTGGGTTACACGTGTCCATCATCTGTGGTGGGTAACACCCTATATAACCTCCTTCTTCATTTTCACTGTGATTATCACAGTAAAAACACCTTTATCCTCCATTGTTATATCTCCGAAATAGTTTTCAAAAAACCTTCCACTACTCAAGGTAATCAGCGCGTGCGCTATTAGAAAAATGGTTCTTCAATTACACGACTGTACATCCAACATGTCCGAGGAGGAACTCACTGAGTTCGCCTCGGACTATTATATTAGCTTAGCATGGCATCCGGTGGTGCCGGATCCGAATGATACAATCGCTGACTTCCCCGTAGGGAAGGTTGGGGTGTACACACGCTTTTTCGAGTGGGCGAATCAGCGTGTGCCCATTTCCGTATTCCTGAGCGATATATTAAATTATTATCAGCTCCACATCTCCCAGCTTCATTGTATTGACGCTGCCAAAATAACAAATTTTGAAGTGAACTGTCGTTTATTAGCGATTGACCCCACCGTCAATTTATTCCGCGCGTTTTATCATACGACGTGGTTAAATGGGTGGGTCACCTTTTCCAAGCGTGTAGGACCACTGCAGTGCTATACGGATAAGGTAGATTCACTGAGGAACTGGAGGGAGAAGTTCTTCTGGATTGACGACGCAGTCTTTCCCTTTGGCTATGACTTTTATACCCAAGGGTCTTTGCGGAAGGATGAGCGCCCCCTCCCCAGAGCGTACAACGCAGATGATGCGGATACCATCAATGGTAATCGCATCCCCATTAGGGCGTACCCAGAAGAGTTCCTGGTGCATATGGGCATCAGTCGCAACTACTTCCAACCGGAGTCAGAAGTCCCCATATTCTTGTACGCGGATGGTCGGGGTGGGTGCTTGTCCTTCCTTCTTCAAGATTTGATAGCGTAAGCATTTCTCTTTGTCATATTGGTTATATAACTCCCTTTTATTTTGTTTGTGTTTGTTGCATGCGCAGAGATGGACCTGTTCGCTGTTGTACATCTGGAGAAGCCACAGTTGGTCACTGTAGGGGTGCGTCCCCTAAGAGAAGGTGAGACTCCCATCCTGGAGGCTACCGCGGGGCGTACCCTGCAGGTTGCCCAGGACGCGCCTGAGGAGTCCCCTCCAGTGTTGCAGATTACGCTAGTGCAGAGTGTTGCCCCGTCTAGGGAACAGTCTCCACAGGCTGCTGGGGAACAGTCTCCACAACTTTCTGGGTCGCGCACTGAGTCATCAGACAGTGTGCAAATTTTGGAGAAAGAGGGGGCGGTTCAGGGCGGGAAATGTAAGAGAGCGCCTTCTGATGTTTATGGTGAGGGCACCTCCAGGAGAAGGCGCCATCTGGTCACTGCTGAGCAGTTGGAAGGAGAGGTGTCAGCCACTGAAGTGGAGAAAGAAGTCACTAAGTCTCCTTCTCCCATGTAAGTAATATAAGTCTAGTGTACTCAGAATTTATTTGATTATCCCCTACTAACATTTATCTGGTTTGTCGCGCAGTGTGGAGCCAACCGGCGATGTTGACGCGCGTGCTAGGAGTGCGTCACCCCTTGTGAGTCCTTTTCTGGATGAGGAGGCCTCACAGAGGGGCATCGGGGTTGAGTCCAAGTCGTTGGACAATTTGATGGAGGAGTTACAGGCTTGCAGCTGGCTGCTGCGCATCAGGCCGAGCTGATTGCGCAGGTGAGGAAGGGCTATGCCGGTGAGGGTAGCCGTTCTGCGCAAAAGGATGAGGAAATCCAGTTTTTGAAGGCGCAGTTGGCCAGCGCCCAGACTGAGTTGACTAGCGCCCACGCTGAGTTGGGGTGCTCTGAGGCATATGTGCGGAGGCTTGCGGATGAGAGGATGTCTCTCATGGCCCAAGTAGATAAGGAGCGTGCTGATTTCAGTGCGTACAAGTCTACTTGTCTCTGGGCGCTGCGGTATATGGAGCAGAACAGGGGTAAGCCCTTCGCGTCCTTGGATGAGTTCCGTGGAGTGGTGGAGGACTTGCTTCAGCAACAAGAGGAGAAGCTGCGCAGGCTTAGCTTGGAGTACGACGAGGAGTTGTACCCACACTTGATGTCATCCATTGCTGAGCGCAGGTAATACTTAAGTCTCTTGCCACACTTGTATTATTTTCTTCCATACTTAGAATATTTAAGTGTTTTGATATTAGCGTATCATGATGATGTGCTCGCAGGTGGTTGATCAGCCATGGGCTTCGTCTGGCTGCGCTGTGCACCCTGGAGTCCTAAGAGGTCGTGGGGGCCTTTGGGAAGGTTGTTTAGTGTGCCTTAGCTCGTGGGAAGGTTGAAGCTGTGGAGAAGCTTCATGAGCGCAAGCTTTTGACCGTACCCATCTCTGAGGTGCCTGGGTACAAAGATGGCACCTTCACAGAACTTGTTGCTGCGATGGAGGAGATGAAGCTGGTCGAGCTTCCTCATATTGCACGGCTAGAGCGTGATCAGGATTACCCCATCGACGTTATCATGAAGGGTTTGACCTTGGCTCGGCATTCGGTGGAAGGCGCTGAGACGCAACCGGAATATTATTTGAAGCCGGATGTGTCGCAGCTGCAGGTGCCTGTATTTGCGCAGCCCCGTGATATCCTTAACCCTTTTTCCATTGAGAGGGAAGTTCCACTGCAAGAATCCTTGAACGCCCATGCTTCTAGGCTTGCTAAGAAGAAGGGGATAACGTCCAAGGCTATCCTTTGTGGCATAGGCGCAACCCATCTTCCCCGTACCGATGGGGTACCGGTTAGTGTGCCAACAGTTTTTTCCAGTGATGTTGAGCTGTTGAAGAGGCTCGGGGAGGCCAAAGATGCTGCGAACCGTGGTAGCAGCTCCCAGCTTAGGCGTACATCTAGTTTTTAGGTTTAGCTATGTATGAATAATTTTTGTATGTATAAGCACGTAGTTTATGATAATAAGAAGTTCATTCTTACTTTTGCACTTAGCTGTTTTACATTGCATAAGGAATCACTTATCATTGTATTGTTGAACTTGTTGTTCTTCGTTCATATTTTGTATGTAGTCACGATATTTGTACTTAGCTATATATATTTGCATCAAGATATCTAAGAATCAAAAACGTACTCAAAAGAAAATCATAATTGTATACGAAGTTCATAAAATAAAGATCATAGTCGTGTATGAAATTTGTAACTTAGAAAAAATCACAGTTGTATATGAATTTTTACAAGTGTATGCAGCGTACTGCGAATATTATTTCAAGGAGTCAAGAGTCTTGGCTCCTAAATTGTTAAACGCGCACAGTGTGCAATGTTGCGCATCCATCGTGGGGTGCGCAAGGGACTTACGCCAACGTCTTGAGCGTAAGGTGTTTAACAAGGATGCGTGATCCGATGTTGATGGGTTTGCAACCCTCTTACTCAACGAGTTGTTTAGTAGGTTAACTCATCCTTTTACCAACGTGGGTATTAATAAGTGCATGCACGCCATGTAGGCTAAAGGTAATGTAACCAACACATTGAAACATAAATAATATTTAGATAACAATGTAAAGAAAATGTGTCGCGGAGTTAGCTAGAAACCGCGAATTTGAATTAATACTTGCAAGTTTTTATAAAAAAGAGAAAGTACTTATCTAGATAAATAAAAAAAAGTAGAAATACATGGATCTTTATTGGGGCACTTACTAAAGTGCATAGGTATCCATGTGTGGGGCCGTAGCCTTTCCTAAAGATAGCATCTCTTGAGATTGCGAATGTTCCACGTGCGTTGTAGCTCATGGCCATCCTTATCACGCAGCTTGTACGCGCCTTTTCCTAGTGCTTCGATGACCTCGTAAGGTCCTTCCCACTTTGGTCCGAGCTTTCCAGTATCTTCTGCGCGGCTTGAATCGTTTTCGCGGTATACGAAATCGCCTGGTCTGAATGAAGTGCTTCGTACTTTAGCGTCATAGTATCCTTTCATCCTTGACTTGGCTTTTTCTTCCCGTATCGCTGCGCGTTCACGCCTTTCTTCCAGTAGATCCAAGTCTATGCGCCGCTCATCATCATTTGTGGCAATGTTAACTTCCGCTGTTCGAATAGTTGGCATCCCGATTTCGGCCGGTATGACAGCTTCTGTCCCATAGACAAGAGAAAAGGGAGTGTCTCCATTGCTAACCTTGATGGTTGTGCGGTGCGCCCATAAAACATGCGAAAGCTCCTCCACCCATCTTCCTTTGTGCCTGTCCAGACGCGCTTTAATTCCTTCGCCTAGGCTGCGATTTGCGCGTTCAACCAAGCCATTGGTTTGTGGGTGTGTTACTGATGCGAAGTGTTGCGTGATGTGTAGTTGTTCGCACCAGTCTTTGAACGGGTTGTCGCGGAATTGTTTTCCGTTGTCTTAAATTATTTCCCCGGGTAATCCAAAGAGGCATACTATGTTGTCCCATACGAATCGCTTCACTTGGTTACCTGTTATTGTTGCCACCGACTTTGCCTCAATCCACTTAGTGAAGTAGTCTATTGCCACAATAAGGAATTTCAATCCTCCTGCGGCAACGGGGAATGGTCCAGCGATGTCGATTCCCCACTTGTAGAATGGCCATGGTGATGTGATAGGTGTTAGCTCGTGCTGTGGTCGGCGCGGGATGGGTCTATGAACTTGGCAGTCGCTGCACTTCCGTACCATATCCCGCACATCATGGTGCATAGTGGGCCAGTAGTACCCTGGCCTTAAGGCTCGCGCCACGACAGACCGTGGTCCTGAGTGCATACTGCATGAACCAGCGTGGATCTCTCGGAGTACGTAATCTGCTTGAAGAGGTCCAACGCACCTAAGCCATGGTTGCAAGAATGAGCGCCTGTATAAGACACCATCTCTAAGCTCAAACCGCTGCGCTGTGCGCCGTATTCATCGAGCCTCCTTCTGTTCTTGAGGGAGTATGCCCTTGCTTATGAAGTCCATGATAGGAGTCATCCACGTAGGGCCTTCCTCTTCTATCACCGTAGATACTTCCATCTCAGAGATGGATTTGTCTTTTAGAATCTCCACCAATACCTGTTTTGATAGATGAGCAAAACTTGTAGACGCAATCTTGCTCAGCGCATCTGCTTTCTTGTTTTCCCCTCTAGGGACTTGTTTGATTGTAAACCTGTCAAACCCTTGGATTAATGACTTCGTCTTTTCGAGGTATTGGATCATGTTATCTTCCTTAGCCACATATTCGCCTGACACATGGTTGGCTACTAATCGAGAATCCACATTTGCCTCTAGGTTGCGTACGCCCATTCGTGTTGCAATGCGTAGCCCAACAATTAGGGCTTCATATTCTGCCTCGTTGTTCGTGGCTGTAAATTCAAAGCGTAGGGCGTAAGTGAATTCCATTCCTTCTGGGTTAGTGAGGATAAGGCCTGCGCCTGAACCGTCTACGCAGGAGGATCCATCCGTGAATAGAATCCATGGTTCTTGCAGTTCGGCCTTGGGTTGTGGAGCTATATCCTCGGTGTTCGGTTTTTCAATGATGAAGTCCGCGAGAACCTGCCCTTTGACTGCAGTGCGTGGTCTGTAGGAGATGTTGTGCTCGCTTAGCAATACACTCCACTTTTGCAATCGCCCAGATGCGTCAGGTTTGGAGATAACTAGCTTGATAGGTTGATCTGTGATCACCACTATAGGATGCGCTTGGAAGTACTTGCACAGTCTTTTGGCTGCAAATCCTAACACCAAGACCAATTTTTCCATTGGACTATAGTTAATCTTCGTTTTCTTAAGTGCTTTGCTTACGAAGTATACCGGTGTTTGCACCGAATTCCTGTCTGTCAGTAGCACTGCGCTTATTGCCCCATGAGTCGCGGATAAGTACATGATCAACTCTTCTCCTGGTCGGGGTGCGACTAACTTGGGGAGCGCTGCTATAGTCTGCTTAAGCTGTATAAAAGCTTCTTTCGCTTCTGTAGTCCAACGAAAGTCTCCCTTTTTTGTACACTTCTTGAGGGTTTTAAAGAGTGGGAGTGATTTATCCGCTGACTTAGACAGGAATCTATTTAAACCAGCTAGTTTCCCATTCAGAGATTGGACCTCTTTCAATGTGCGTGGCGAAGGAAGTTGGATGACTGCTTCTGTTTTTTCTGGGCATGGCTTGATGCCATCTGGTTCTATCAAGTACCCCAAGAACATGCCTTCTGTAGCGCCAAAAGTGCACTTCTTAGGATTTAACTTCATATTGATCTTCCTTAATGTTCTGAATGTTTCTTCAATGTCGCGCACCACTTCATCCTCAGTATGGCTTTTGATGACAAGGTCATCCACGTAGACTTCTAGGTTGCGGGTTACTTGCTTTTCAAATGCATTGTCTACCAAGCGCTGGTAGGTGGCGCCCGCGTTTTTTAGTCCAAAAGGCATCTTCGTATAGCAATAGACACCTTGGCTTGTGTGGAAAGCCGTCTTTTCCTCATCTTCTTTAGCCATTTGGATTTGGTGGTACCCTTTATATGCATCCAAGAAACACTTAAAAGGATATCCACATAAGGACTCTACCTTCCAGTCTATCTCTGGCAATGGGTAGCAGTCCTGTGGACATGCTTTGTTTTGATCAGTGAAGTCTACGCACATCCGCCAACTGCCATCGCTCTTCTTAACCATCACTGGATTAGAAAGCCAGTCATGGTAGTAGACTTCT
>LBNU01026491.1:22118-32355 GCA_014162995.1 Artemisia annua | reverse complement strand
CTCGATTAACGATGAGGTGGATAAAAGCCAAGCCCGGCTTATAAAACAAATGAAACTAGTAAAGAAAATTAATAAGACTCGACACCAAATAAGTACTCAAGCTTGCTAAAGTCTTAGAATGAAACTCGCAAAACAAATTTTGATACTCGCTATGAAATGTAAAGACCAAACTCGCTAGACCTTGTAAACCATACTCGCTATATTAGTTTGATACTCGCAAAAGAAAGAAACTCTAGCCAAGACAATACTCGCTAGAAAACTCAATAGCATACTCGCTAACCAAACTTTGAACCATACTCGCAACTTTTATATATGATACTCGCTATATTAAAAACCAAACTCGCTAAACCTAGGAAAAATCTGATACTCGCTATGAAATCATTTCCATACTCGCTAGTTCAAAATTGTTACTCGCTAAATGACCAAAGAATTCCCAAACTCGCTAAACCCTAAATTTCCTACTCGCTAGATTTGTAAAAATAAGCTGGTACGTTTTAGACTTGAAACTAATGATTTAGATTAATAGAAACTTATAAAAACTTATTAAGAAACTAGTTTTAGACACTAAATAAGCTACCAAATAAGCCACGACACCAAAATACAAGCCCTAACCCATTCTACAAACCATACGAATTCAAAGTTACATGCAAAGGTGGTAAGACTTATAAAAGCTTGTGTAAAAGATTAATAAGACACCAAAATAAGCTCAAAAGAGATGTAAAGATTAAAAAGAAATATTAAGATGAAGAGACAAATAAGCTAAGAAAAGTTTTTAAGACATGAAAATAAGAAACTTGCATAGAAAGAAAACTTACACTAATACACAAAATAAACTAAGACTAACCAAAAAACTAACTTGTGCAAATGAAGGCTAGGGGTGGTATTTAAGGGAGCAAGGGAGCTTCCCTTTTTTACATCGTGTACACTTAGCCCCCTAGTCTTTTACATTTCAAGAAAACTACACGTAAACTCTATTACAACTCTACTAAACGTTCTAAAGACTAAACGTAAATCCTTGTAACTTGAGGTAGCGTGTTGACGTGCTTTCCAAAGGTCTTTGAAGACTTAAAAGTGATCACTTGCTCGAATTTATGAAGCTTATCTTGATAATTAACTTTGAGCTTCGATTAAGCGTCTCTTTTATTTTCTTGAGCCTTTAAGGAATAAACGCGTCGTCACAGGCTTTTCTTAAGTAAATTTCATCTTCGGCTTCACTTTAGACTCTTTTCCACATCTCGTGCTCGTTTTAGGCTTTTTGGTTGATTTCTACGTTGCTTTTGCAATATCCTTACCTGTACAGTCATAAACACAAAAACACGATATCTTTGGCGTTTAACGTTAGTTTTTGGTCTTAAAGAGCCTGAAAATGGTGAATAAAAGGTATGTGAATAGGCACATACCAGGAACTCACAATTGAACTCAACAATAACTATTGAGTTAATTGTATTTTGATTACATTTATCGTAGTAGAAATTTAGGTTTCATGATGAATAATTACAAGGGATAATTCCCTGAATACCCCAGTTGCCTTTGTGCTATTTACATCCAGCCCTGAAACTTTTTTGGTTACCCAACTAGACTAGGCAACTGGGCAACTTGAACTATCCAACCATGAGTCGCCATGTGTTTTTATTTTACCAAAGTAGACCAGTTGCCCTATGACTCATCACCTCGTAATCAGTAAAGTCACACTTGTCACTTACTGGTTTGAGTTGCCCAAATTTATAGGGTTGCCTAGTCTAGTTTCGTAACGAGAAAGTTTCGGAGCTGGATGTAAATAGGACAAAGGCAGCTGGGGTATTTAGGGAATTATCCCTAGTTATAATCATAACATGAGGTTATGATATCTTTTAATTATAGTAGATCTTGAGGATCTTATATAAAAATTAATGTGCATAATTTATCCAAAGCTAATTCTCTTTATTATGGAAGCAAAACTTGACTAATAAACATTCAAAATCATAAACCAAAACAGTAAAAACTCTATAAATTAATAGTGTTGGTACCTAGATATTTTATTTACTTAGCGAGATATTATTATATTAATAAATTAACAATTTATTGATTTAAAGATGGTTATTTAAAGACAAAGATTTAAAGATGGAAAGAAATAGTGTATTAGTTTAGCAACATACATATTACGTATAAATAATTTATTAGTTTAGCAAGATACACATATTATGTATATTTAAAAACAATGATATGGTTGGAACCAAGAAATATTGTATGTTGTTATATACATGTATGTATCAAGATACATAACATGTATTAGGCAAGAAATAATGTATTAATTTCCGTGCAAAAACGGACAAAAACGTGTAAAAATGGACAAAAGTTAAAAAAGGACGAAAACGTATAAAAAAGGATGAAAACGGACGAAAACGTTTAAAAAGATGAAAACGTATGAAAAACGAAAAAAACCGTATAAAAACGGGCGAAAACTGATAAAAACGGACGAAAACGATTGAAAACATATAAAAACGGATGAAAACATAAGAAAACGTTTAAAACGAATAAACGTTTATAAACGAATGAAAACGTATAAAAGCGGACAAAATCGTATGGAAACGTAAAAAAAAGACAAAAATGTACACAAACGGATGAAAACGTATAAAGAGGAACGAAAACGTATAAAAACAGCTGAAAACGTAAGAATCAAATTTTAAGTTATTTACTGACAGCTGTTAGCATAACGGACTAACGATGCAAGTTTAGCAGGTCATATTGGTGTAGTCGGAAAAAATTTGAAAATATGTAGCTATTTTTTAGCTTTTACAAGTATATTGGACCAAACACAATCGCTCAATATTTTATTCACAATGAAATAAAACAAACAGTACCCATAACTGATAATCCGGAGTACAAGAAATACACATCAATATATCACACAATGAGATGTTGCGAAACCTCCCAAAAATACTCTTCTACGTACTCTTCCTCTTCGACATCATCAGCCACGGTGTCTTGATACTGTTGATACTCAAACACCAATTAGTCGTTCATGTTACTCTCGGCTTCAGTGAACTCCATCTCATCCATCCCCTCACTAGTGTACCAATGTAGAAACACCTTACGTCTACACATAACCGTGAACTACTCACTAACACGCCTAAACATAATTGAGTAGACGTTGAATTACCCATATGTGTAAACGACATAGACAGCCTGTTTGAGGAATGTCACACATGCTCGATTTCACATTGTTAGGGACCCGTTCTACAAAATAAGATGAGTTTTGTTTTATACATTAATCATTTGCTCGTCGACTTCTTTTGTGGACATTTTTCCACGAAACATAGTTGAGGCTGTGAGGTAACGGCTTTGTCATGGGTTAGCTGCACACATCAGGATTTTGGAGTCCCACATTCGTTGGGTGAGTTCTGGCATAGTGGCATACGCGTCTTGAAACACTTTTACCTCAGAATGTTTAGTCGGACTTGGAACGTTTCAGCAAAAATTACGAAGGAACATTAAAACCCACCGACTAAGGTAGAGTAAGGTTGACACATATTCTCGATTTCATACTGCTTAGATTTAAAAAAATAAAGTAAAATAAAATAAAATAAAAAAAATGAAATGAGGAAAATTATGAATGCCATTACTTAAATTAATACAAAGAAAATATTCACTCTCACACCCTCTTCATCACAAAGCAGAACATCTTGTAATGTAAATACATTTACAACAACTAAATTACATGTTAGAAACATTGATATCACCTCTAGAGAGTTAAGCTTCAATCCACGCGTAATGCATCTAACTTTTCATTAACTTCAATCTCCTCCATCCTTCATTACTTTGTTAGCTCCACAGTTTGCAACTTTGACTTTATAATTGTCCTCATTTATGTCGAAGTAGATATGCAATCTCAGTAATCAAGCAAAAGTAGCGTTTCCGTATAGGAACTCACAAAAAATAAAGATCGTTCTGAGAAAATCCCAATATGATTGACGTGTCTGGAGTTGGGTTCGTATTCAAAAAGTTCATATTCTCCTTCTTCTGACTGATTTGTCATTGCAATTATAAGTTCACCACTCTTCCTAGATCCATATAGACCTTCAAGTGATGCCTCTAGCGTGTTACTCATGATGGTGTATATCTTTGTAAATGATTTTTTATCACCGTTCTCCATCATCCAAACATGATAATCTGATACATCCACCTCACTGTCGAATTCAAGCACAGCAAGAGACTCTTTTACCTTACATATATACAACCCCATGCCAAGGATACACGCTAAATTATAAGGAAGGTGTATTTCCGTAAATTCTTCACTTATCATATCAAATGACAAAATTAGATTAGAACCACTATTTGAATCGTAAGCACCCCAATAAATATACTTATCAATTGCTACCTGGTCATCCTCATCGTGCAATGCAATTGTGCTTCGAGGCAGATTGATGGTCAGACTTTTCCAAGCTCCGGAGCTTAACCTAAAAACCTCAGCTCGCCAAGTGGTGCGAGTCATAGAGTTGATTCCCTTCGAACTATATTCCCTTGTAATGTTAACAAGTATAGGGTCAAGAGAACGAGGACAAACCCCAAAACCAACAAAAGTATCATGCTCAATCTTTGTATCTAACACATCAGGCACAAAAATATCAACCGACTTCCTAATGGCAGGATTCCAAATAACAGCCATTTTCGTTCCGGAAAATGTATGTTTTTCCTCATAAGCATACAAGCAAAACAAGCCTTGTGAGCTACCGAGCAATATTGGATTATAAAGGTTTTTAACAGACATGGGAACAGTCAAGGAAATTTTCTGATGTGGGAAAGTATCATCATCCGCAACAGAAACATAGTTTTGCTCAAAATCATTTCTTACAAGGATATGTTGATGCAGCTTAGTGTGTTGATAATCAGCGATAAATGTAGAGCTGTCGATGACAGACTTCCAGGGTTTTGAAACGGATCTGAACTGGATCAATGATTTGACAGGAAGCCTTTTCATGATTTCCTGTTGTATTTCGAAAGGTATGTTGTCCGACATTTTTAAATTTGGGGATTTGTAACAAAAAGGGATGATGGTATTTTGCGAGCACTGGAGCTGTAAAAGGTTCTGCAGAAGGTAGGAACTAGGAAACGATCTCCCGCTATAAAATGAAACAATGAAATGGGTCAAATGGGATCAATAATAAGTACAAACAAAAATGGGTCAAGGTTAAGTAGGTTTAATTTTCAGAAAAGAATAGGGTCAAACAGGTCAATATAGATAAATTTGATTACAAACAGAATCAAGGATTTGTTTAAGCATCAAACAATTGGATAGTTAAATTACTGAGTTGTACAATTAGCACATAGCTGATGCAATGATTGATGACTCATCCCCATATGTTATTCAGTCATTTTTTTTTTTTTACCATGATTTCCGGCCTTTTGGCCGATTAATCCATGGGGTTCAAGTCCATCGCGACAGATACTCAAACCGGGTAAGCCCTCCCCTTTTTGAGAAAGTTGGCACGACCATTTCATGGTTATTTGCACCTAAAACTAGACGTTGCACATTTTAGTGATCATAATTAAAAATCTTTTTACGACTTAGCCAATAGCCACCACTGGGTTGCTTAGCTAAAATAGAGTGTTCACATTAACTTAATCTATGAGCCTATCAGCTTATTGAAATTTGGAAAACCTAATAAACTTCTTTTGGACATACAAGTTTATCAACTTAAAGTTATAGTTTATTTAAGCCATAATCTGAATGTAACAAGCTAATAAGCCCAAAAGGTGAGTTTATCAGCTTTTCCAATTATGAGTAAGCTGATAAGCCGAAAAGGTGAGTTTATCAGCTTTTCCAATTATGAGTAAGCTGATAAGCCCACAAAATAAGCCAACCCAAACACCCCTTAAAATGACAACTTTTAGGCTAAAAAAATAATTTACTTCATCACAAACCAAACACAATTCGCAATATACGAATCTGCAGCCATTCAGCCCCCTTTCTTCTTCTTTTTTTATATAAAGAAAATAATGTTTTGTTTCATAGGATTTTTGCTAAACATTGATACAACCACTAAAAGAAATTAGCATCTAAATAGCAAAAACTAAATACAGTTACAGAAACAACACACAAAGCATTTCAACAAATAATTAATCAATGTTAGCACCTGTGACACTCAAAAATAAGGGCTCCTATTGCATTTGGTTTAAGGGTATGAGTATCAAGGAATGGGTTTTATTCCTATTGCATTTGTTTGGTTGGTGGGTTTAGTACTTGAATATGGGTATCAAACCCTCAAAAGCATGCAATTTATAGACCCACCAAGGGTGATTGCCATACCCATAGTCACTCCCTTATATAACAAACACCCTTATTTCACACAAACCAGAAACAATTCACAATATTCATTTAGGGGGTGTTTGTTTAAGCTTATATGTGGGCTTATAAGCTTATTTGATTTCAGCTTATGTTACATAAGCCCCAATTTTCTGTCTTATTTTGAGACCTACAGGCTTATATGAGTTTATTATACTAATAAGCTTATATAAGCCCAAAAGTCTCAAAAGAAGCCAAAAAAAAAGGCTTATGTAATATAAGCCGAAAAACAAATAAGCCCATAAGCCCCGTATAAGCTTAAACAAACACCCCCTTAGCATTTCAACAATATTGAACCAAAAGAAAAAGATCCGTCTCAATACCTGTGTAAATGAAGGCACCGATTTTCTCAATAACTTTAGCGTGGCGGTGAGACAATAGGGCTGAAATGCAGTTTCTTTCTACAGGTTTTTAACTTTTTCTAAGTGAATAACTAAGCGGTAGTATTTTGACCCTTTATGCGATACAACTCTTTCAATCAGTGTTTTGAAACCCGGGTCGACCCGGCCGGGTTAACCGGTTCGACCGGTTCCGGTCAGAAAAACGGGTAAAAAATACCCGGGTTTCTAAAACCGGGTTAACCGGTTACACCCGCGCGGGTTTTGAGTGACCCGGGTCAACCCGGTTCTCAAAACCCGGTCGGGTTTCATTTTTTCAAAATTTTTTTATTAAAAACCCGGGTTGCCCCTGTGGTTGAACCGGTTAGTTGACCCGGTCGAAAAAATAAAAAAATAATAAATTGAAAACCGGGTTGACCCGGCGGTCGAACCGGTTGACCCGGTGCCGGTGACTCGACCGGGTCGATTTCGAACCCGGTTTTCAAAACATTGCTTTCAACGCATAAAGAAAGTGCTTTAATAACAATTACCATGTTCTATTGCAGGACGAGAAGCATGAGTGAAGCGGTCTAACTTGACGTGTAATGCCCAAAAGGGAGATCTAGCTTATTGGTCTAATGCTTTCTTGTTGCCGGCCAGTTATGAATGATTTCACTTAGCTTGCTAAACTCACAACGGAGTAGTTATTTAAATAACAATTTAAAAAAAAAAGTTTGATAAGCCGACTGGCAGATTTAGAACAACTTAGATGAACTAAAAAAAAATTGTGCAATAACATAAATTATAATGTTCCTGTTTTGATTTACGAGTATATTGCTAGGTAAACTGAAACACAATCGCTCAATATTTTATTCACAATGAAATACGGAGTAAAACAAACAATACCCATAACTGATGAGCTGGAGTACAAGAAATACACATCATTATATCACACAAGGAGATGTTGCGAAATGTTGATACAAAAGTTGGGCGTTCTTTATTTCGGTTCCTGTTCTCGTACCAATCAGATCTTAATGCTTGAGACCTGCGCACTAAGAAAGCAAATAAACACCGTTACGCTTATCGTGGGATTGTCTCCCACGATTATCCTCCGGCGTGAGAGTAAGTAATCGGTTTTAGGGTTGTATTTGAAGAGTTAGGGTTGTAAGTCGTACCTTTCACGAGAGCCGTGATGCCCTATATATATACACACGAAACCTTATCGGTTTCGTGTTCCTCACTCTTCGGCGTGTCCGCCTATATCGGTTAGTTGGTATATATCCCATAAATAAGAGATATCCAATCAAAACCATAAATAACTTTGAGTTTGGGCCTTCGTGAGCCCAAACTGTTATCATAGTAGCCCACCCGTGGTGGGCTTAAGTATTAGTGACGTCCAATAGTCGAGTTCGTGACCCGAATATAGATTATACGTCATCATGTCCCCCAGTCTAGTATGCGCAAGGTGAAACCTGCGGATGCTAGACTAACAGCTGCGTCAAAATGATTCCCGATACGTGCGCGGGAAGATTCAAATCTTTACCGCCTATATATATGTACCATGTATCTAGTCCAAAAAAGTCACCTAAAATGCCTCGGTAAATGGAGAGGCTATCCACGTGTCTGTACCTTTTCGTTTTTCAGCCACACGATTTGGGGTAGTGGGTTACACGTGTCCATCATCTGTGGTGGGTAACACCCTATATAACCTCCTTCTTCATTTTCACTGTGATCATCACAGTAAAAACACCTTTATCCTCCATTGTTATATCTCCGAAATAGTTTTCAAAAAACCTTCCACTACTCAAGGTAATCAGCGCGTGCGCTATTAGAAAAATGGTTCTTCAATTACACGACTGTACATCCAACATGTCCGAGGAGGAACTCACTGAGTTCGCCTCGGACTATTATATTCCCTTACCACGGCACCCGGTGGTGCCGGATCCGAGTGATACAATCGCGGACTTCCCCGTAGGGAAGGTTGGGGTGTACACACGCTTTTTCGAGTGGGCGAATCAGCGTGTGCCCATTTCCGTATTCCTGAGCGATATATTAAATTATTATCAGCTCCACATCTCCCAGCTTCATTGTATTAGCGCTGCCAAAATAACAAATTTTGAAGTGAACTGTCGCTTATTAGCGATTGACCCCACCGTCAATTTATTCCGCGCGTTTTATCATACGACGTGGTTAAATGGGTGGGTCACCTTTTCCAAGCGTGTAGGACCACTGCAGTGCTATACGGATAAGGTAGATTCGCTGAGGAACTGGAGGGAAAAGTTCTTCTGGGTTGACGACGCAGTCTTTCCCTTTGGCTATGACTTTTATACCCAAGGGTCTTTGTCGAAGGATGAGCGCCCCCTCCCCGGAGCGTACAACGCAGATGATGCGGATACCATCAATGGTAATCGCATCCCCATTAGGGCGTACCCAGAAGAGTTCCTGGTGCAAATGGGCATCAGTCGCAACTACTTCCAACCGGAGTCAGAAGTCCCCATATTCTTGTACGCGGATGGTCGGGGTGGGTGCTTGTCCTTCCTTCTTCTTGATTTGATAGCGTAAGCATTTCTCTTTGTCATATTGGTTATATAACTCCCTTCTATTTTGTTTGTGTTTGTTGCATGCGCAGAGATGGACCTGTTCGCTGTTGTACATCTGGAGAAGCCACAGTTAGCTACTGTAGGGGTGCGTCCCCTAAGAGAAGGTGAGACTCCCATCCTGGAGGCTACCGCGGGGCGTACCCTGCAGGTTACCCAGGACGCGCCTGAGGAGTCCCCTCCAGTGTTGCAGATTACGTTAGTGCAGAGTGTTGCCCCGTCTAGGGAACAGTCTCCACAGGCTGCGGGGGAGCAGTCTCCACAACTTTCTGGGTCGCGCACTGAGTCATCAGACAGTGTGCAAATTTTGGAGAAAGAGGGGGCGGTTCAGGGCGGGAAATGTAAGAGAGCGCCTTCTGATGTTTATGGTGAGGGCACCTCCAGGAAAAGGCGCCATCTGGTCACTGCTGAGAAGTTGGAAGGAGAGGTGTCAGCCACTGAAGTGGAGAAAGAAGTCACTAAGTCTCCTTCTCCCATGTAAGTAATATAAGTCTAGTGTACTCAGAATTTATTTGATTATCCCCTACTAACATTTATCTGGTTTGTCGCGCAGTGTGGAGCCAACCGGCGATGTTGACGCGCGTGCTAGGAGTGCGTCACCCCTTGTGAGTCCTTTTCTGGATGAGGAGGCCTCGCAGAGGGGCATCGGGGTTGAGTCCAAGTCGTTGGACAATTTGATGGAGGAGTTACAGGCTTGCAGCTGGCTGCTGCGCATCAGGCCGAGCTGATTGCGCAGGTGAGGAAGGGCTATGCCGGTGAGGGTAGCCGTTCTGCGCAAAAGGATGAGGAAATCCAGTTTTTGAAGGCGCAGCTGGCCAGCGCCCAGACTGAGTTGACTAGCGCCCACGCTGAGTTGGGGCGCTCTGAGGCATATGCGCGGAGGCTTGCGGATGAGAGGATGTCTCTCATGGCCCAAGTAGATAAGGAGCGTGCTGATTTCAGTGCGTACAAGTCTACTTGTCTCTGGGCGCTGCGGTATATGGAGCAGAACAGGGGTAAGC
>LBNU01026491.1:2001-21505 GCA_014162995.1 Artemisia annua | reverse complement strand
TTGATGGGTTTGCAACCCTCTTACTCAACGAGTTGTTTAGTAGGTTAACTCATCCTTTTACCAACGTGGGTATTAATAAGTGCATGCACGCCATGTAGGCTAAAGGTAATGTAACCAACACATTGAAACATAAATAGTATTTAAATGACAATGTAAAGAAAATGTATCGCGGAGTTAGCTAGAAACCGCGAGTTTGAATCAATACTTGCAAGTTTTTATAAAAGAGAGAAATTACTTATCTAGATAAATAGAAAAAACAAGAGTAGAAAAACATGGAGCTTTATTGGGGCACTTACTAAAGTGCGTGGGTATCCATGTGTGGGGCCGTAGCCTTTTCTAAAGATAGCATCTCTTGATATTGCGAATGTTCCACGTGCGTTGTAGCTCATGGCCATCCTTATCATGCAGCTTGTACGCGCCTTTTCCTAGTGCTTCGATGACCTCGTAAGGTCCTTCCCACTTTGGTCCGAGCTTTCCAGTATCTTCTGCGCGGCTTGAATCGTTTTCGCGGTATACGAAATCGCCTGGTCTGAATGAAGTGCTTCGTACTTTAGCATCATAGTATCCTTTCATCCTTGACTTGGCTTTTTCTTCCCGTATCGCTGCGCGTTCACGCCTTTCTTCTAGTAGATCCAAGTCTATGCGCCGCTCTTCATCATTTGTGGCAATGTTAACTTCCGCTGTTCGAATAGTTGGCATCCCTATTTTGGCCGGTATGACAGCTTCTGTCCCATAGACAAGAGAAAAGGGAGTGTCTCCATTGCTAACCTTGATGGTTGTGCGGTGCGCCCATAAAACATGCGAAAGCTCCTCCACCCATCTTCCTTTGTGCCTGTCCAGACGCACTTTAATTCCTTCGCCTAGGCTGCGATTTGCGCGTTCAACCAAGCCATTGGTTTGTGGGTGTGTTACTGATGCGAAGTGTTGCGTGATGTGTAGTTGTTCGCACCAGTCTTTGAACGGGTTGTCGCGGAATTGTTTTCCGTTGTCTTAAATTATTTCCCCGGGTAATCCAAAGAGGCATACTATGTTGTCCCATACGAATCGCTTCACTTGGTTACCTGTTATTGTTGCCACCGACTTTGCCTCAATCCACTTAGTGAAGTAGTCTATTGCCACAATAAGGAATTTCAATCCTCCTGTCCTGAAGTAGCTAAAATGAGTATTATATGCACCGAATTTTCCAAACTTAATAAAAGTTGATTGTAGATTGGTTATTTTGTGATACCATGCCCATGGATTGTCATCTTGTGGCCGGGACGCACTTCTCGTCTAGCTTGCAAGAGCATAAACAATCTTTAGCATTTTGACCCTCTATAAGATAAAAATCTTTCAATCCATGAGCGAAAGGGTCTTAATAGCGTTTTTATTGAAATATAATCTTTTTTCTAGAATATAAAGTACAAGGGCTAATTATGCATTTCTCTGTTTTGCAGTTAAGTTGTATTTTAATTGTGAAGGGCTTGAGAGTCATTTCTGGAAAGTTCAAGGACTAATTGGAGCTTTGTGTGAAGTTTGGGCGGGTCAAGATTGGCCAACCTATTTAAAAGTTTGTTTTTCATAATCACACTCACAAAAATAAATACGTCTCTCTTGTTTCTCTTATTCTCTTCGTTTTTTTTCTCGTTATTGTCAAAACCCTCTTTTGGTTCAAATATTGAAACATGTTTATAATAGAACTAGTATCATTGTAGATAATAGATCCACACCAGAGTAGTTGTAGTGGTTTTGGTTATTGTTGTTCAGGTTTTTGTGTTGAATTAAGATTCAACAGGTTATAGTGTTTTTTATTGTGGTATTTTACATGGTATCAGAGCAAGGTTCAAACATCTTGCTCTAAATCGTTTTCTTGAAAAATTTAGGTTTCAAAATTTTTGGGTTTTTATTTTATTTTAAAGGTTTTATGTTCAATTAACTTGTGTTAACTGAAAGATCGTATATTGTTTTCATTAAATTTCAAGTTCGAAAGAAAACGTCTAATTTTTCAAAATTAAGATTTGCTTATTTTGGGGCTTTTATTATTAAAGGCTTCTATTGATCGATTAATGGTTGTTAGTCAATAGATTAGTAGTTATTTTGGTTAATTTGAAGGTTTGGTGAAAATTCCTTATTTTGATAAATTAGGGTTTCCAAGGTCTGGTGAGTCTTGGATTCTGGGTTGTTCTTGGTATTGTTTCTGCGGTTATTTTGTGATTTAGAGTTCATTCTTGAAAGTCCTTTTTTTCTTACCCTGTTCTAAGTAACAAGATTGGTAGTCTTGTTACAATCAAGGATCAATTTGGCTATNTGTTTAGGTTTTTGTGTTGAATTAAGATTCAACAGGTTATAGTGTTTTTTATTGTGGTATTTTACATGGTATCAGAGCAAGGTTCAAACATCTTGCTCTAAATCGTTTTCTTGAAAAATTTAGGTTTCAAAATTTTTGGGTTTTTATTTTATTTTAAAGGTTTTATGTTCAATTAACTTGTGTTAACTGAAAGATCGTATATTGTTTTCATTAAATTTCAAGTTCGAAAGAAAACGTCTAATTTTTCAAAATTAAGATTTGCTTATTTTGGGGCTTTTATTGTTAAAGGCTTCTATTGATCGATTAATGGTTGTTAGTCAATAGATTAGTAGTTATTTTGGTTAATTTGAAGGTTTGGTGAAAATTCCTTATTTTGATAAATTAGGGTTTCCAAGGTCTGGTGAGTCTTGGATTCTGGGTTGTTCTTGGTATTGTTTCTGCGGTTATTTTGTGATTTAGAGTTCATTCTTGAAAGTCCTTTTTTTCTTACCCTGTTCTAAGTAACAAGATTGGTAGTCTTGTTACAATCAAGGATCAATTTGGCTATCTTGTTCATGATCTTGTCAATTGTTTGCTCTTGACCTACCACTATAGTGACAAAGAATCCTAAGAATTGTTGTTGGCTTGATTTGATTGTTTGGTTATCTAGATTTTTGTATACATGTTATTTTTTTTGTAGGTACTTTGGTTTTGGTTAGTGGTATAACCGAACATGGTGTCTGGTGGTTTACTAGCCGGTTTCTGGTGTGTTCAGATGGTGGGATTTTATGATGGCGGGAATTTGGTCGATTTCGGGTAGGATCTTGCCATAACCGAACATGTTTTCACATTTTTATAAAATATGTTTAGAAATCTGAAGAGATTTCAAAAATATGTTGTGAAGATTTCTTTTATGGCTTGACAAAACTGAATGAAAGTAAAGTGAGATTTTATCTGCTTTGCAACTTTCATAATTGCAGCTATCAAAGCATTTACAAAATCTCTGTATGTTTTGTTTTGTCATTCTCTAAAACTGTTATAAAGATATACATGTAAAATTGGGAGAAAAACTGTAGTAGCATAAAATTTTATACTTGTTTCATGTTAAACGATGATGTATTCGTCATATTTCGAAACTAAATAACGAATGATGCTTGATATTTTTGCTATATTTTCAAATCCCACGTCTTTTACCCAATTTATCCGTAAACTTTTATAAACCCGTTAGTATAGAAACACCTTTTACTTGTGTTAAATCCTGAATTTTATAAACCAGTTAATGAAACTTAAGGTGTTGTTTAGTTGTAGAAAAAATTTCTCATTTTTCTGTTTCTAAATTCCTTGAGAAGAGAATGATTTTTCTTCTCTAGGGAAGAGTTGAGAATTTTAAAAACCCGTTTAGTTGGAGTTATATTTTTCTTTTTTTTTTTTAAAATGAAAAGTTGGAGTTATAACGGTGGGCGATGGCGGTGACGGTGCGCGGTAGAAGATGACACGAGAGGTCAGGGTTAGAATGATTTATGTTTTATGTTGAACATATCCCATATCTTTTTATTGAGAAATAAGAGAAAATTACACCGTTCGTCCCTATGGTTTACCCAAAATAACACCACAAGTCCCTATCGTTTCATTTTTGCTTAGTGAGTCCTTATTATTAAGTTTTATTGTGCTGTTCGTCCCTATTACTAACCCCCGTTATCTTTTTTTTTTGGTAAAAGGGTTAATTCACCCCGGTAAAATGCCCCGTTATCTTTTTGTGTTATGCCATCCCCACATGGGGGTATTTTTGTAATTTTGCTTTATTATTTATTGGTACTTAAATTTACCCATTTATCCACTCCCCCTATTTAATCTCTTCCACCCCTTTTTATTCTTTACCTACCAAAACCCTAAGTCAAAAAACCAGCTTCTAATATTTTTGTCAATTGAAAATGGTGAATTGTTCTTGTGGTTGTAGTTGGTCCAAGAAGTACGAACTATTGCTCGTCTACCACAAGAACAATTCACCATTTTCAATTGACAAAAATATTAGAAGCTGGTTTTTTTATTTAGGGTTTTGGTAGGTAAAGAATAAAAAAGGGTGGAGGAGATTAAATAGGGGGAGTGGATAAATGGGTAAATTTAAGTACCAATAAATAATAAAGCAAAATTACAAAAATACCCCCACGTGGGGATGGCATAACACAAAGAGATAACAGGGGTTAGTAATAGGGACGAACAACGCAATAAAACTTAATAATAAGGACTCACTAAGCAAAAATGAAACCATAGGGACTTGTGGTGTTATTTTGGGTAAACCATAGGGACGAACGGTGTAATTTTCTCGAGAAATAAATAAGAAAGAAAAAAAGTGAGAAGAGTAGAATGGGCTTTTCAAATTTTTAGTTAAAATTTAGAAAATAGAATTTCACTACTTTTGAAAATTGTTGAAAAAGTGCGGCTAAACAGGTTTTCAGTTTTTTCATTTTCAAATGAAAAATTTCTGAAAAAATGGAGTATTTCTCTCCAACTAAACGCACCCTTAGGTGCCGTTTAGTTGTAGAAAAATTTTCCTCTTTTTTTCGTTTCTAAATTCCTTAAGAAGGGAATGATTTTTCTTCTCTAAAGAAGAGTTGAGAATTTTGAAAACCCGTTTAGTTGGAGTTATATATATATTTTTTTTAATAATAAGAAGATTACCTCAAATTACGACAGTGGCGGCGACAGCGGGCGGTGGAGGATGACACGAGAGATTAGGGGTAGAATGGTGTATGTGTTTTTNACGCAATAAAACTTAATAATAAGGACTCACTAAGCAAAAATGAAACCATAGGGACTTGTGGTGTTATTTTGGGTAAACCATAGGGACGAACGGTGTAATTTTCTCGAGAAATAAATAAGAAAGAAAAAAAGTGAGAAGAGTAGAATGGGCTTTTCAAATTTTTAGTTAAAATTTAGAAAATAGAATTTCACTACTTTTGAAAATTGTTGAAAAAGTGCGGCTAAACAGGTTTTCAGTTTTTTCATTTTCAAATGAAAAATTTCTGAAAAAATGGAGTATTTCTCTCCAACTAAACGCACCCTTAGGTGCCGTTTAGTTGTAGAAAAATTTTCCTCTTTTTTTCGTTTCTAAATTCCTTAAGAAGGGAATGATTTTTCTTCTCTAAAGAAGAGTTGAGAATTTTGAAAACCCGTTTAGTTGGAGTTATATATATATTTTTTTTAATAATAAGAAGATTACCTCAAATTACGACAGTGGCGGCGACAGCGGGCGGTGGAGGATGACACGAGAGATTAGGGGTAGAATGGTGTATGTGTTTTTTTTTGAGTTGAGAAAAAAAAATGAGAAAGAAAAAAGTGAGAATGGTGAAATGGGCTTTTCAATTTCTTAGTTAAAATTTAGAAAATGGGAATTTCATTTTTTGGAAAAATTGTTGAAAAAAAGTGTGACTAAACGGATTTTCATTTTTTTCATTTTCACATGAAAAATTTCCTAGAAAAAGGGATATTTTTTTCATTTTTTTCATTTTCAGAAAAGAATAGGATCAAACAGGTCAATATAGATAAATTTGATTACGAACAAAATCAAAGATCTGTTTCAGCATCAAACAATTGGATAGTTAAATGAACCTTGATAGGGGGACCTAATACATGGGCCTAATCATGGACCTAATGCTTAAAATACTTGTACAGTGCATGCACTGTACAAGTATTTTAAGCATCACTGTACAAGTATTTTAAGCATTAGGTCCATGATTAGGCCTATGTATTAGGTCTATTAATCAAATTCCTAGTTAAATTACTGAGTTGTACAATTAGCACATAGCTGATGCAATGATTGATAACTCATCCCCATATGTTATGGGAATTGATTGACACACTCAAAAAATTGATTGGGACACTCAATGTACAAACAGTTAAAGCAGTTTATATTTACAGTACAACTATTTAATCCACTGTTTGGATCAAATATGGGAGTGTGCAAATCACCTCCCGTATGTTATTCAGTGTTTTTTTACCATGATTTCCGACACATTGACCGAATAATCCATGGGGTTTGAACCCACCGCCACACATACTCAAACCGGGTAAGCCCTGCCCTTTTTGAGAAAGTTGACATGACCATTTCATGGTTGTTTGCACCTAAAACTTAATTTAAGTGTTTAGATTAACTTATTCTATGAGCCTATCTGCTCATTGATATTCGGAAAACCTAATAAACTCAATTGGACATACGAGGTTATCAACTTAGGCCCCGTTTGGTTCGTTGTAATCAAACGTAATTGGATGTAATTGTAATTTGATTACATTACATAAGGTGTTTGGTTTGCATAATGAATGTAATTGCAATTAAATGACATTACGTAGGCTGTTTGGTTTGCAATGTAATTGTAATTCAATATTTCCAATTACATCAAGAGAGGGAATGCACATTATATAGCAAGTTGGATGGAAAGTTTTGAATTACGTTGTAATTCAGTATTTTATAATTAAAAGCATCAGTATTTATAAAATATTATTATTATTATTATTATTATTATTATTATTATTATTATTATTATTATTATTATTATTATTATTATTATTATTATTATTATTATTATTATTATTATTATTATATTATTTATTATTTAATAGTTATTTTTATTATTATTTTATTATTTAATAATTTATTAATAATAATATTATTTTATTATTATTATTAATATTATTAATATTATAGTTATATTATTATTTTATTATTATTTTATTATTATTATATTATTATTATTATTATTATTATTATTATTATTATTATTATTATTATTATTATTTTTATTTAATAAATAATATTATTAATAATAATATTATTATTATTATTATTAATATTCTTATTATATTATTTATTATTTAATAAATATTATAATTATTAACTTATTAATTATTTAATAAATAATGTTATTTTATTATTATTATTAATATTATAATTATATTATTATATTATATTATTATATTATATTATTATTATTATTTATTAATAATAATATTATATTATATTATTATATTATTATAATATTGTTGTTGTTGTTGTTATTATTATTATTATTATTATTATTATTATTATTATTACTATTATTCTTTTTCTGAATTACATTACCTTGCGAGTCAACCAAACATAATGACAGATCTTTTATATAATAAAAGAATTACATCATTTCGGAGTTTTTTTGACAGAACAATCTTAGTGGAAAAAAAATTGGACCAATAGGAATCCTCGATTTTGACACATAGGCGAAATCGAGCAATATGATTGGCCAATAAAAAGTCAAAATTGAATTGATTTGGTCAAACTTTAATAAATTTGGTGGAGAATTTGATTAAAAAAAAACACATAAAAATATATGTGTCAAATTTATGAAAATAAAAACTTAAAAAAAGAGGAGGTAATTAATAAAACATTAGTGGTTGATTTTTAATTTTAAATATATTATATGGAGTTAAGTGTAAAATTATAAATCTTCCTGTTTTTTGATAACTTTAGTTAATAAACAAACAACCCCTTACACTTTATACCCCATACACTTTATAATATGAACTTTGTTTACAATTACATGAGTATTAGTATTGGTTTGAGACTTCCATCCATTATACTTACAAAATTTTATAAATGTACGAATTACTTTTAATATACGTTAAATACTTTTAAAATAAATATTAGTTTAAACTTTCATATATTAAAATATCTTTTTACTATTTACGTTAAATACAAATAAGAACTCATGTCATCCTATTTAAAAGTTTAATATATACGTACACGGGTTTGAATATTAAATACAGTTAAATTATTATTAACGGTAATATAAATATCAAATTGTAAGTACGAGTATATGAAAATAAATATACGCGATTGTACTTATAACGACTCATGTAATTATTATTTATTATTTAAAGTTTATATACGTATTTTTAAAAAACTTAATCAACGCTCATTATGTATTACTAAACTCGCACATTTTGTACAACATGAAGTTAAAGTTAAACAACAACATCAATCTCAACATTATCATCTATGTCAGCTAAACAAAGTTAAATCTTTCATCCAATAAAATTTTTACAAAATATTAATTGATATTAATATATAATGAAAAACTCATGCATACTTATTAATTGTACTTATATCATAATTTTCACGGGTAAATTCTTATATATCCATATATGAAACAAAAATTTTAAAATAAATTTGATTTATATGTAATCTCATGTGATCAAAGAACTTTTGGCCTAATAACATTATAAGAAGACACGCTCAAGAATCCAATACAAGGTCGATGCCACGGTTATATTTACAAATTCTACTAACTATTTTTCTTACTTTCGCACATGTTGATGCTCTAACTTTTTAAAATATACATAAGATTTTCTGTTTTTAAACGATAATACTATATAATAAATTTTTCTGGAAAACCCCGTGCGTGCACGGGTATTATAACTAGTTTCATCCATTACAATTACAACACATTACAATTTCAACACATTCTAATTCTTTGAATTACAATTCATTCAAATTACAATTCCTTCCAAAGATTACAATTCCTTCAAAAACAGTCTGCGAACCAAACGCACCCTTAGTGTTTGTAAAGTATGATTGTGTTAACTTTTATACCGTTATTTATATACGATGTATAACTATTGAAACATAAAAAAGTATGAATATTAGTTGTTTTGAAGTGTGTCGTTAGGGGGTTAAGGTAAAAAGTTTGACAAGACTAAACTATTTAAAGACAAAAATACTGAATAAATACTAGGATTTGACTATAAAAGACAATAAAAGGTAGCGTTGAAGTACTAGAATTCGACAAGAAAGGACAAAAAAACTGAGAAGTAAAAAAAAAATAAAAAACCAAACGTACGAATCTCATAAAATTGTTTTGAAGTGCATTGTAATTTTATAAAGTTTAATAATCTGATAAAGTTGTTTTGAAGCATATGGTAACTTTATAAAATTTAATAAGACAAAGGTACGAAGCAAAAAAGATAAAAAAATGTATAGTAGGTGACCAGCTATAGGGTAGTTATATGAGGTATTTGTATCATGAAAAAAAAAAAAAAAAAAAAAAAAAAAAAAAAAAAAAAAAAAAAAAAAAAAAAAAAAAAAAAANGGTAACTTTATAAAATTTAATAAGACAAAGGTACGAAGCAAAAAAGATAAAAAAATGTATAGTAGGTGACCAGCTATAGGGTAGTTATATGAGGTATTTGTATCATGAAAAAAAAAAAAAAAAAAAAAAAAAAAAAAAAAAAAAAAAAAAAAAAAAAAAACTAACTGAATAAGTTCTTGGATTTAACTAGAAATATAAATAAAAAGTACAAATGAAGTACTTGAATTAGGATAGAAAGGCAAAAACTGAAAATAAAAATACAAAAATGTACGAATCTAATAAAGTCTTTTTGAAGTGTATTATTATGGGTATTGACATCATTTTGTCCAAGAGGTACTAATAATAGCACCCATAATTTAATCGGTTGTTTTCGCCATCCTATATCATTTTATTTATAGAAATATAAAAAAGGTTGGTATATGTTATAAATAGAATCATTTATAAGGATATTTGTTTATTCACTTATTAATTATTATGAACAGAAGAATTGATATCTATACACAATGTTATAAATAGCGTGAGGCGTGGCGTGGCGGCGAAGCCAAGCCTCAAGCCTTACAAGCCATAGCGAAGCTACGGCGTTTGCTAAGGCGTGACTCAAGGCGGCATAAATTTTTTTTTTATAGATTTATATATTTATAATTTTATATCATATTTCATACATATGTATATATATAATACATCAAGTTTACAAAAGACGTTACACATAAGAAATAAACTCAAAAAACTAAACTATTATTGCATTTAAAGTCATTTCTTTAAATGAAACCTTCTTCATTGGAGTAGTCGTCAAAACCTTCTTCACTTGTTATATGAGTGGTAGAGCCATTGAAATAAGTAAAAAACTTGAAATTGATTTATAAAGTTGTCATTCCCAAGCCCAAATCCCTTATATCAGTAATTCGGTAATTCAAGCACAAATACTAGAAAATCCTTTAAAAGCTTCAAAATATGGCGCCACGCCTCGCGCTAAGGCACGCCTTATCTCGCCTCATCGCGCGCCACGCCATAAGAAGGCGCCTTGGTCTGTTTCGTAATGCCAAGGCCACGCCTCGCGCCTTAGCGACGCCTTAGCGCCGCTAAAGCGCGCCTTTTAGAACCCTGTCTATACATATCTATTAATGTCTCTTCAACAATCACTAACGGTGCGTTTGGTATCCCACTATGGGAATGAATTTATTACTTTGAAAGTCATAAATGTTGTTTGGTTGGTTATGGGCCCACCACAATGGAATGAGGATACCCATGATATGTGGGTTCCTCATAGGAGTATGATTTGGTGGGTATGTGGATACCCATGAAAAGTGATATCTACATACCCATTTTCATTCCACTCTATTCTCAAACATATACCTATAGTGATTCCATCAAGCATACCAAACGCACCCTAAAGATGATATGGAGACGTATCTACCTTGAATCTTGATTTATAAAAATACCTTATTCTTGATTCCACATCTCTTTACAAAGATTAAGGAAGTGTTTGGTTTGAGGGTTTTAACCCCATGGAATGACAATGATAGTGATTGATAGTGTTTGGTTGAATACTAAAATGTGGGTTTTCCTAGGCATAAAATGAAAGAAGTGTGGAGAGGTTCTTTTTGCTAGTTATTCATGTAGGTCTCACTTTAATTCTCTTTTAGGGTGTGTTTGGTACATGCCTATGAGAATAATAGAATGACAATAAAATCCATATTATGTGTTTGTTTGATAAATATAGGTATATGAATGCACACCCACATATCCATATACTTCATGTTCTTTGCAATACTATAACCCAAAAAAATATTATTTATATATAGAAAAATTGCATACTAAATTTATCTTAATAAAATAATAATAAGTTGAAATGATTAAAAAAAATGACAAATAAATCTTTTGGAAGAATAAGTAGTGTTATTCCATATTTGGAGTAAATATCACCACCTCCAAAACTTTTTCATATATATAGAGTACAGGTTGGAGATGCGTATCGTAATTGCTTTTTCAAAACTCCATATTTAAAGATGAAGACGATTGTGGAGCTAACATTGAAGATGGTCTAATCCTCTCAAATTGTTCATCTCCAAATGAACATTTCTGGTAGTAGATGTGAAAGGTTCAGCGTGATTGAAATGGTTTCGATATAATCCGTGTGTTCTCGCCAATGCGAAATAGTTTTGACCACAACTAGGCATGTATTATAACACTAAACATATAGAAGTGCAACATAAAGAAAATCAGAGAAGTCAAACGACCACTTAATTATAGAATGACGAAAGAGAACGGGTTGTAATTTCTGACACGACACGAAACACAACTCAAAACTGATTTCGGGTCGTGTTCATGTTAACCCCTTTATTAAACATGACGTGTTCAACTTGTAGTGGGTTAAACAAGGGGACCCGCCACCTAAACAATATTTATAATTGATTATAGGGTAAAGTCTATAAATTAGCAACGTAATTTTCTTATTTTACAGAGTTAGGTAACAAAATTTTTTTATTACCAATATAGTCATTGAAACCGGCTAATATTTTACGATATAGTAAATATGACCCGCTGATTTTCCAAGTAGATAAATAATTTTTTTTTAATCTTAAAATTTTTTCCACCTCATGTTTTTCTATTCCATTTATTTAGGGTCCGTTTGGTTTATAAGTGGGTTTGGAATAGGATTTGGATTTGGTTTAGGATTTGGATTTATTTTAAGATTTGGATAGAGAAAATATATTTATTAAATGTATTTTATAATAAAAATATAATAAAAAATATCATTTAAAAATTGAAATAAAAAAGGTATGTGAGAGGAGAAAGTGGTGGTCCCGTGGGTTTTAACAAAAACCTCCAAGTTGATACGGAATGAAATTTCATTCCATCTATCAATCCTTTTGTTAAAAGAATGAACCAAACAATACATTATTGTCACATCAAACATAAAACCCATACCAAAGTATCAAACCAAACGCACCCTTAATTTTTCTTGCTAGTGATAGATACAAACCCAAAAAACTTTTGTGATAGATACAGAAATTAAATTGATACAAAATAAGGAAAACACATTGGACACACATTTACAACCAATATTGATTTGATTTCCATCTCGGTCATTTACTTCATTTTTCCAGTCCATTTTGTTAAAGGAATTTTTTTTCCAGTCCATTTATATCATTTTTCCACCTCATTGTTTAGAATAGATTTCAGATCCAAGGAATTTTTTTGTGTTGTTGTTTATTCATCCGGTGACCAACGTCCCCACGTCCCCCAGCTTAACAACCGTTCCGGCGACCACCGTCAGTGTCATTTAGCGCCTTCAACATCTAGATCTGTTGTCTGATTCATCTAGGATTCGATAAAATTTGGGGTGGTGTTTCTTTTTTATGTGAACCGGTCTTTGTTTTGAGTAGTCATGATGTTAAATAATGAAGATGAAGGACGATGTTTCTTGATGTTAAATTTCGGTTTTGTTGATGAAGATTGTGATAAATAAATTTTTTGGATTTGAAGATCTGCTTGTGTGTTATCATTTGAAGATATGATTTGAACAAATAAATGAAAATATGCTCGTGTTTAGATATGCTGTACAAAAAAAATGAAATTTTGCTTGTGTTTAGTTAGATCTGCTGGAGAAATAAATAAAAATTATGTTATAATACAATGATGATCTGCTGGTGTTTCTTGTTTATGAAGATTTAAAAAATAAATGAAAATGCATGTTATTAGTCAAAATAAGTCAACTATGAGGTGGTATATCCAACTAAGTAAAAAAAAAAAAAAAAAGAAAAAGAATGACGTGTCGGTCATTTTTCAGATTCAACAGGTAGCCTGTTACTATATTTGCTATATCGTCAAAAATTAGTCGATNCTTGATTATACCAGTTAAATGGGTTACACGGATCAAACTACCAACATGTTTAACCCGTATGCCACGTTCAATGAAGCAACCCATTTGGATAAGCGGGTTAAACATGCCGTGTTCAGGTTAGCGTTGAAAAACATGTTGTCGTGTTTGGGTTGGAGACTTTGACCCGTGAACCCGAACCCGACATGATGTTGACCCTACGCGAGAACCACATGATTTTGTTACTTGTGTCATCTACACCTATGACCTAACCGATGAAGAAAATACTTCAAACTTCAAAAACTGTAATTGATTAAGACATCAAATACAAACTTTTGGTAATCAAAATTGTGGAAGGTCAGGGTGGGGCAATGATGTGTGTTGGGGCGGGTGAACGACTAACGGCTTGGATAGGGGAGTCGGGGAGGGGTTGTCTTAGGATGTTAGTGAATCGACAGGTATGTATGACTCGGATACAGAAGGAAGGATGCAAACACATTAATGCAGTTTTGAGTCCTTGTATAAGGATGTGTCTGAGTTATGTTACTTCAGGTAGGTGTTTTCTTTTCTGTCAGGGTATGAAGAGCAAAGTCAATTTCGTTCTAGAAATCGCATTAATAATGAAATATTTGAGTCTAGAAAGATGGCAGACGAGTCTAGAAATCGCAAAGTCAATTTCTCTCAACATCTACTCCTCATCCCTCCAACCTTGTTTTCATGTCTTCCCCTTAGGTTCTTTTGCCCCCCACCACGCCACTAGATCCATAATGACCGACGGGTCACAAAACCTATGGAAACCAAATCCACCAAAACGGGTCTCAGTATCGGCCGAGGAACTCTAATATCCTTCTTTCCGCTTTAGGTTATGCGGTAGCCTTGAAATGAAACCATACTTCCATTTTATCCAAAGTATGTTGACTTTTTATGTTCAATATTTGCAAGTAACATGCTTTCTAACAATAAGTGTCGTTTCCAGAAAAGAAAGAAAAACAACAATTACGTTGCATAACTGAAATACTACTTATCACCATGTTGCGTAAATGTGAACAACAAGTAGGTGCAGAACATATCAGTATCAAGACACTTGTNCACTATAGTTTATAAATATCAAAAATGTAAAAGGAAAAAAGGGGTAGTCTGCATTAGATTACCATTTACATGTATTATGTATGTATACTATGTATATAAAAATTCTTCGAATCTAAACCAAAAAAAACACATCAGTAATTATTAACATGGGCCAATGTTATTGGACAATAATGTTTTTTGATTATGTGCAGTATAAGCATGCTTTACCTTTGTTTTAATGTGCGTTACAATTCGAGTTTTAGGAATACAAGGATTCGGTTTTGGCTCAACCATTCTAACCCTCATTTACAGATTCATAATCATTTCCTTCTCTTGGGACTTCAAACCTGCTTTCGATATCAATATATCTAGAGCAGGATCTTTTTTACATATGTTTCATGAGCATAAACAGCATAAGCTACAAGGGTTCTTGGTGTATCAAAGAGGTATATAAAGATGTAACAAGAAGCAACAAGTTCGTAAAATCAAATTTATATACATAGTATACATACATAATACATGTAAATGGTAATCTAATGCAGACTACCCCTTTTTTCCTTTTACATTTTTGATATTTATAAACTATAGTGGCAGATGCATAATTTCACCATCAACAACAACTGTACACATTCAAAGTAAGATTACCAGAAATCATGATCATCAACTGCCACCCTTGAAGATGGATACGTCTCCTCTTCTTCCTCCAACTCCATTTCCACTTCCGGTTCACCAAATTCAGATTCAATATCCGCAAGATTCTTCAAATCAACAACCGATAACTCATCAAGGCACCTCACTACTAAATCAGCAGCACTAAGCTCATAAACCGGATGCTTACTAGCCACAGCCACACACTTCATTCTAGCCTCATGAGCCGCTTCAACACTTAAATTAGAGTTACCAAACACAATACATCTCTCAGGTATAAACTGCAACAACTGAGCTGCGTACGCAAACATTTCAGGATCAGGTTTCCCTCTATAAACATCTTCGGCAGTCACAACCACATCAAACACACCATTTATCCCAATAGCACCAAAAGCTTCTTCAAGATTCTTTCTAGGACGTGTCGACACCAAAGCCATAGGGATATTATACCGCGTCAAAACATCCATAAACTCTTGTGACCCATCACGAAACCTATAAATCCCACCTTGCAACGCTTGATAAATCTGTTCTTTCCTTAACGCCAATCTCTTCAACTGACTAGGATCTCGTGACCAACAAAGTACTTCCGAAATCGCTTGCTCATTTTTCATCCCTTCAACTCTCCTAAGCATAAACTCGGGTGGCGGCGACTTCCCTTCCTCTTGAGAAAGCGCAAGCCACGCCTGCTTCTCATGATCAGGATTATCTTCTATCAACACTCCTTCCCACTCAAAAATCGCCCTAACCAACCACACCCCATTCGCTCCTGTCTCAACAACGGGTTATGCAACATAGGATTATCCGCTTTATTCTTAGGTGGCCATAACCCCGGTCTCCCCTCAACAACCTCATAATCACTACTTCCACTAAACCTATCTTCTTTTTCCTTAAAATTAAACTTTTCTTTAGTCAACTCCATTGCTTGAGCCTTAACAATCATCCCAAACCTAACCAATCTTTTCGGACTCATCGCAACTCTCCTAACCTTAACCTTACAATCACTACCATAATTCGATAAAACCGGTCTAGACCCTAAAAGGGAAGTTGCAGAAATTGACTCAACCATTTTTTTTTCCCTAAATAGTAATCAAGAACCTTAATCTATGCAATTTAAGGAATACCCTTTATGTAAAAAGTGGTCTAAATGATGTTTATACTATAAAGATCCAAACTTTATGCAATTAAGGTACAAAAAGATGAAAAATGAACAGAACCCACAAAGGCTAATTAATATATATACATAAAAAGAAAGGGGGGTGATGAAAGAAGGAACCTGAAAGTGGATAGAGGTGAAGAAATTGGTATGTGTTTGTGGTTGGTTGGTTTTAGTTTAGGACAAAAGAAGGAAAGGAAAAAGGTTGGGGGGTTTTGTTTGTTGATTGATTGATTGCGTGTAGGCGGAACCCGTAGTGTTTGGAATGTGTACGTGTCTGTCGGTGAACGTCATCCTTTTCTTTTTTTTTTGCCTTTACTTTTCTTTCTTTCTTTTTATTTTATAATTTTTATTTTATTATTTTTTTATTATTATTATTATTTTTAAGAATATTTTTCTATTGATAATATCGGAACCCCTTTGTTTATTTTTCAGTTTTTTTAAGAGGTCCTGGTACACTAGCTGGTGAGCTGGTCGGTCTTGGCAATGTGGCCACCAGCTCACGGCGTTTTCTTGTATGTGTGTGTTTGTGTCTGTGTTTTAGTGTGGTATATGTGAACTCATGACACCACTTTTGTTACAGAGAAGAGTGTTTTAGAGCCATGAGCAAAAAAATGCTAAGGTGTCATTACTTTTTCATGACACCACGTTGTACCTAGTCCTCTAAAGTAATTATATATAGTTCTGTTAACCATATGAGGTTCAAGTTTCACTAATACACATGTAAGACTTATTGCCGATTTTAGCTAACAAAACAATGTAAAAACCCCAAAACCGATTTTTATGTATTTAATTACTAAATGCCAATCTTACATAACACTACTTAAATTTAGTTTTGCTTGAAAAGTAAACTTTAATACTTTTGTTCTTATGTTTGTACACAAACAGATTGTTGTTAAGATAAATCTAATGTAAAACTATTCAACATCTAAGTAATAACACTGTGTGATCTTAATCTTACTTGGTGGCTAAGCTTTTTTTTTTTACTAGATGGTGACTAAGCCACGAGATTGTATGATATATCCACACGGTAACACCCCTGATCGACCACAATTATTCTCATACTATGTTACACCTCCTACTTCATTTTAATGAGTAAATTGCTTAGTTGATAAGTCTAGATTTTAGAAAGCCACCTCGTGCTTCAACTAATTGTAAAACAATCATGGACTTACGTAGACACAGTATACATGCTATAAATATAATTCTAAGGTGACATCTAAATAATCTTATGCATCTCACATTTATATTCTACATACACATAAACCATACGATATAGAAGCGAAAACTAATCACGAAGATTTTTCAATTAGGTCGCGTATATATATCTCAGTTAAAAAACTCATTCTCTCTGAATAACCTAACTAAGCTGAAAAAACCTAATATGTTTAATTACTTGTTTATGTTGATAATCTGCAATGTTAACTAACATTCCCCATTCTCGTAAACAATAATACATGGAAGATTAATATTTAAATTGTCGTAACAACTCGCTAATAAGATATTGGAATGTGACCATTTAACTGTTACCGTCCAGAGTTGTCTACGTGTCTAATTAGTTGCATTTTCACTATTTGTTTATATGACAAGTGTAAAGTTGGGTTGGTCATGAGTTAGACAAGGACAAACCTGAGCTCGAGGTTAACATGAATCACGTTTGATGAGTGAGCTATTATTGCCCGAGCTTCAAATATTATTCTAGATTCTACTAGCAAATTATTGTTTCATGTAACGGTCACCATATAATGTCACGACTAGTTATTTCTAGAATACAAGAAATATACTTCCATCCTAGACCAGGGACGGACTTATGATTTTTGAGAAGGTGTTGCACAAATTTTTAATCTATCATAATCACTAAAATTCGCATCATAAGATTTTTTTTAGTCAAGTTAAAAAGTTGCTTTATAAAGAAAATAGCATAAACATCGGAGGTTGCACATACAAAAAACGACACTTTTTGAAAAAAATAACACTTCATGACCCAAAATTGGGTGTGGCCCGTGCCAACCCAGCATCCATGTAGGTTCCCTGTCCTAGACATAACCTGTATTATGGCTTATAAATACTTGAAATATAAATTTAACATTATAAACAGCGAGCCAAGACCAAGCACAGCTCGAGCTTTGCAAATTAGGCTAAAAATGAGTTGAGCTGGAGCTCAAGCCTTGACAAGTTCGGCTCAGCTTGTCACAACCCCTATTTGTTATGACTGGTTAAACGAAAATATCGTCAAGAAGCATATCAAACATGGACCACATCTAGGAAGATTATCATCAACCATCACAAAGCATATCTTCTGAAATTCTAAAAATCATATTAACTAGCATGTTGTAAACAAGATTTCTGGTTCTAAGTTCATTTAACTGAAGATTATGTATAAAACCTTGCAGTATGCTATGATCATGTTGTCAAAAAAGCCATATTACATAGAAATCAAAAGCAAACTCAATTTCCTGGTCAACCGAATACTAAGACACCATCACAAAGAAACAAAAAAAATGCAAGCAATTCTAAGCACATGTTGTTTACTAGAATTTAAGTTGTGAAATCAAAATTTTGTTCTCACTATGAGATATTGAAAAAGAAGACTAATTATAAAGTCTCTTAATGATTTCTTATGTCTTACATAAGACACTCTTGTGCATCTACGTACCAAAATACGTGATATTAGGTTGTGATTTTCGAAATGATGTGATGTCACAAACTACACTACAAAACATAAGTAACCTACCCCTACTTTTATACCATGTTCAAAGGCAAACAACATTGCATATAAGCCAAGGTTGTGGTATAAAACACACAAACCAAACAATGCTAATATCTGACTACGACCCAAGCCCTATAGTCAAACATGTCGACTTTTCACATTAAACTGTCGACACACATCTTAAAGGATAGATTCTATTTCTCAACCACAAAGGTTAAGACGAACATTCTAAAGATCCTCCTTTCGCCACGGTATGATAGGCAAAGCATGTGCTCTAATGAGAAGATAAAAATGCTATGCAGACATACAAAATGAACGAAAATATGGCATACAATTAAATCAACAGAAAGGCGTACTTATAAAGATCGTATGCTGTGTAGAAAGAAGATGGAAGATACAATATGCATAAGGGCAAAACAGACGCACAAGTATACGTGACAACCACAGACCATCAACCATCCTATGTAGATTTGTTCTGTATAATTTTCTTTTGTAAACGACAGTTATTGGTATCTGAAAGACTGAAATAACATAGACAGGATTGGGTAATTGATGTAAAAGTCGGGCCGTTTTCTGAAAACAGTAATTGGACCGGAACAAGAGCAAAGACGGAAACATGGCAACAGTCGGAATGAGTTGAACAAGCAGAGTTTTTCATAAACTAAGGAAAAATATATATATATATATATATATATATATATATATATATATATATATATAT
>LBNU01026489.1:70148-84921 GCA_014162995.1 Artemisia annua | reverse complement strand
GAAATGTGAACATCTTAATAAATGGTATTTTGAAATAAAGTAAACTTTTAAACATCACTTTGTGTTGTTTCTGTGATTGTGAAAAGATCCTCGAAGTAACACCCAAAAGTCTTCCGTTGTTGAATTAAAGTCTTCCGCTGTTATTTTAAAAAGTCTTCCATTGTAAATTATAAAAAGTCTTCCGCTGTCATGGTAAAATTTTGGGGGTGTTACATTGACTTGGGTGCATATATGGTGGAAACATTCCCCACGGATTGAAGTTCCGCATTTGTTGATTCTTGTTAAAGTTTCGCCTATTTTGGTTTGCTCTAGATTGAGGAGTTTTAGACCTAGGATAGGAACATATTTGTTTTCTAGGTGGTGGATTTTTGGATCTCATTTTTGGTTTAAAAGGTTCGGCATCGGGTTTTAAAGATGTTTTACGAAAACTTTTAACTTCCTCATCACTAGCGATAGGAACTAATCTATCTTTTAAGAGTATGTATTTTGGTTTTGATTTTAATGGTTTGGATTCACTAGTTTCACTTTCAAATTTTACACTTTTTGTTTTACTAGTTGAAGCTTCATTCGTATCATATCCTAAGCCGGTTTTATCTCTTGATGATCTTTGATTGCTAATTAATCTTTTAAGTGATTTACTACTATTTTCAAATTTCTCTAGTTTATTTACTTCTTCCTTGAGTTGTTTACTTTTCTCTTCAATAACTAGACAATTTTTACAATCACTTAAATTTTCTTTGCCTTTTTCTAGATTATTTAGTTTAGCTTTTAACTCAATTATTTCATCTTTTAGTTGGTTATTAGTTTGTTTTAGTAGTTTGTTTTTAACCATTACTTTTTGTCCTACTTTGCATAATATCCTATATTCGCTATCTAAGTCTTTTTCGTCTAAGGATAAGTTATCATCACTATAGTACTCGGTTTCGGAACTTACCTCATCGGATGCCTTAGCCATGAGACACTTCTCTTCTCTTGTTGTCTCTTTCTCATCGTTCTCACTATCGCTCCATGCTCCTCCTATGAACGCTTTATAATTTTGACTTCTTGATAATTTTGGACATTCGCCAATGAGATGGTTTGGATCTCCACATTTGAAGCACTTCCTTTCGCTTTTCCCATTCTTGTCGTCCTTGATTCTATGCGATGCTTTTCTTTCTTCAAATGGTTGTCTAACGTGTCTTCCTCGTCTTTTGAAGAATTTCTTGAAGTCTCTAACGGCCATAGCGTATTCTTCATCATCACTTTCGGATGTCGAGTATTCTTCATCACTTGAGTCCTTCTTAGCTTTCAATGCAATTGACTTGCTTTGCTCTCTTTTTCCTTTAACCATTTCGGAATCTTTCTTTATTATCACTTCATGCACTTTCAAGTTTCCAATTAGCTCGTCAAGTGGTAGAGTTGATAGATTCTTCGATTCTTCAATAGCCGTCACCTTAGCGCGCCACTTCGGATGGAGAGCCCTAAGAAATTTCCTTACAAAATTCTTGCTAGAAAAATTCTCATCAAGTGCTTTTAAACTTGTGATGATTGTGTTAAATCTAGCAAAAGCATTATCTATCGATTCCTCTTCCGGAATCGTGAATTGTTCATATTGTTGTACAAGAAGATCTATTTTGTTATCTTTGACTTGACTATTACCTTGGTGAGTGATTAATAAAGAATTCCAAATTTCTTTTGCGGTATTACACATAAAAATTCTTTAATATTCTTTGCGTGGTAACGCATTATAAATAACCATTTTAGCCTCATTATTTTTAGAAAGTTTCTTTTTCAAATAATCGCTTTGTTTTTCATAAGAAACAAGTTCATCCTTTTTAGTTTCCGAATTATATTGTAAAGGAAGAAAATCACCATTAGTAATAACATGCCAAAGATCTAGATCCTTTGATTTCACATAAGTTTCGAATCGATTTTTCCAATATAAAAATCCATCACTTTCAAATAGTGGTGGTCTTTGCATAGATTGCCCTTCTAAATATTTTTCCGATTTCATAGATCGATTCAAGTTTTAAAATACAATATATTTTAAAAATCTTGTTTGACCTGGCTCTTGATACCAATTGTGGAAAACTAAAAGGGGGGGTTGAATAGTTTTACGTCCGTTTTAAAATTTATGAAAACAAGTTTGTTTCAAAACTTCGATTATAGTTTATGTNGCTTTAGTTTTTAACAGGTTATCAGATCGATAATGATGGACAGACAGGTCATGTTAGCATGACAATATACCCAAAACAATTAATGTTTCAGTTTTCCATAACTGTATAAGTCTAAAATTTAACACAGTGTTACTCCATTTTAAGGGTTTATGTCCTACTATTCCAAAGATCAATATGCCAAATTGCAATTACAACAACGTAATTCAACTATCGAGTCTCTACAGGTTGGTCACTTATAGCCTTTTTTTAAATCGCTGCTCACTTATATATCTGAATATATTAAAAGCACCTTAACTATAATGTTGTTGCAGGAGGTCTAATGTGTATACTACCTGATAACAATCTCCAATACATAGCAGCCATATCCAAGTTGCTAACCACTTATGCCAAATACATGAAATCCGCGAAAAGCACCTTCAATTGTGTCAACATCTTAGTGACCCCAAATACCCTCATCAACCTTGCAAGAAAACAAGTATAATTATCACCTTTCTTTAATCTTACTTTTTTTTGGTGGTGTTTGGGATTGCTTATTTCAAACTGCTTGCCTGCTTAAAACCAAACTGTACCACAAGATGATTTGCTCAAACACTTAAAACTGCTTATTTACTTAGAAAGTAAGCAGATAAAGAATTAAATAAGAAATTCAAATTATCCCTTTAGAACTTTTTATTCGCTTATTGTTATTTAACAAAAATATTTCATAAAATAGTTGCTTATTCAAAAGAATTTATTTGATTTGCAAAAGGTCATATTGTTTACTTCTCACGACAAAGGAACTAAAAAACATTATGCATTTTTCAGGTGGACTATAAATTAGGGGACAACCCAATGAGGTTGTCATATATGGTAGGATAGGGCGCAAAGTACCCACAAAGAATTCATCACAGAAAAACATCTCACCCACAAACATTTGGCTGTGATGGAGGTTTCCAACCATACTACATGCGCAATAGTCAGCAGTCCTAAAAATAATGATTTCTACCCTGATAGAGTGAACGGACTACATTCACTCAGAGCCTGCTACTTATATTAATGCAATTTAACATGCTGTGATGGAACAAATTTTGCAATTCCATCAATCGACAATGCTATATATATAATGTTACAAGAAACCATTATATCATAGTTTGCTGATTTGTTCCAAATGACATTGGCTCACCGCAACCAACTGTGATGGATTACACCATGGTTCTAACCATGATTTGACTATAAGTTTCATTTTTTCCAATCTTTAGAACTAGCTCAAAGCTCTTTTTCCAAGTTGTAACTCAAATTATTCAACATTTAACAGAAAGATTAAAGCGTTTGCAGCATATGTGAGTGGGGCCACCTGAGCCAGTGAGGTGGACATCCTGAGTGATGGGCATCGCTGGCGCAAGTATGGAGAGAAGGTCGTCAAAGGAGAGCTTAACCCCAGGTTATCATTTTGTGTTGTGTTATGTGGTCTACTTTTCAATCTTGATGTATGGTATATTAAATGCAGTGAAATGGACGGGTTGGGTATTGAAGCTGTGTAGCTGATACTGTGTATGCGGTGGATTGACGTAAACATATTTTATCTGACACTTTTTGTTTTCTGATTAAAAATTAAGATGATTTTAATAAATTATGGCATTTAAGTATATTGATTTAGGAATTTTGTTGAAAAAAAAATACACTTTGGGCAATCCGTTTAACATGTTTTGATTTCCCTTGCAATTATCATTCTAACCGTTTTGACCCGTTAGATACATAACCGGAGTAAACCCCATTTACAAAGAAATGGGTCGAAATTGTCACCTTTGTGGGATTGTGTGGAGTTTACTTTGTCTAATTTACGTTAAATGGGTGTTTGTAAGGTTATTTTCAACCTCTGTTCTCTTGCATTAAAGAACTTCTAGCTTCTCTGAATGTCAAGATCCTAGCACTTCCTGCTACTAATGAAATGGACCAAGAAGTTTGAGTTTGAGAAGATTCCTGATGTAGAGGTTTGCATTTCTGTTTGACACTTGCTATAATTATACAGACATGGTTGATTATTAAAGATAGAGTTAGGACTTAAGATTGATAATCACACACAATTTGGCTATGTTTAGGGGTGTTTGACATTGTGTTTTTAAAATTTTATGTGATTAATAGGATGTAACAAAATGGCACACTGGCAGTAGTGGTTAGATGTGATTATGTTGTTAGAAATTAGATGATAAGCTTGCAAATATCAAGAGTGCTTGGAGATATCTATTTATCAATGCATTGGCATCTCATGTTTATTTCGTGTACAATGGTTTGTTCAATCAGTTTGCTTAGTTTCTAATCATACTTGAAACGTTAATCCTTTTTTTATTTTATTTTATTTTTTATTTTTTTATTTTTTTATTTTTTTTTGGTGTTTGATGAATGTTTGTGCATGGGAGGCTGTCAATGATGGTTCTTGGATGGGAAACCTATGTTCTATACATCATATGGTGAAGGTGAGTATCTGCAGACATGTTTACTAAATTTAATTGCTAGGTTTATGAGTTAGTGTTACAATTAGAATGTTGTCTTCTAGACTAAATCAGATATCTTACTAACAAGATAAATTTTTCACTATAAGGATTTCACTTTTTTATATACTTATGGTGGTTATCACTTGCAGATTTGATTAGAATTTAGGACCTGTCAAATATGTGAACTAAGCTTTGTGTAGTGTGAAATTTTTTATGGATACATGATAATATATATCTTCCAAGTCAATAAAAGTGTCTACCTTTTTTTGTTGTATTGCATTGAGTACAATTCTGCTATTGTTCTGGCTCTAGCTATACTACCGCAACACTTAAGACGCATGAATTTTGACTATTTTTGTTTCTGTCAACGCGGGATCTTGCTATGATATAAAGTTGTGTGATAATCATGCATGTGTGGAAAACTCAGTGAAAAACCATTGCTTTATTTCTTACGAGGTACATATTATAATTATATATGATCTCATATACAAGTATTTGTGATGCGCTCTAACAGTTAGGCTTCTATGGTAGTTTCTTTTTTACTCCATCAAGAGCTCTAATACGCAGGTATAGTACAAGCAATGACTAAATAAACAGTTTTGGTAAGCAATCCTAAACACCCCATATGGTCTGAAGATTGTAGCTTTTTTGCATTTCATTTTGTTTTTTCATGTCGTTTTTTATGTTTCCGGTACTTGAAAGTCCGTTGAAGCAAAAAAATGGTGCTTCTTTTACAGTAAGGAATTCTAAGTGGTGCGTAACCCAAATTGACCCATTAGTTAGTATGTTAATGGGTCAAAACCGTTAGCTTTTGCATATGGTTCATATCACATTTCCCTTTTGATTATAGGTAGCAAAAAAGAGACGAGTGACAAGCATCACATCTTTTTCCTTAACTAAAACACTCGTGTGAAGTTACTAATACCATGTTATCTAGAATTTACATGTATGGTGCTCATTCTATATGATCATAACTGATGATAACTGACGTGTGCTCATTCTATATTCTAATTCTATCATTTTTATAGTGTTACAATAGCTATAATAAACCAAGAGTGGCTATATCCACCAATTACTTAACTGGGATTTTGCCATTGATGAGTCAAGTAAAATTGAAATGGGTCAAATGGGTCAAAGTAACCCAAAGCTTACTTTTACTGCATACCTTTTTATAAAGTTCTATTGAGAAGGTTAACCTAGATTTTGGACAAAACATGTTTGGAGTCGAGCCTAATTGTTTAGAGCTACTATTATAATACCTATTTTGACCATTTTGCTACCCATTTTTTCACAGCTATTCCCTAAAAGTGTAGTTTTAAAAACATGAACATGTCTTATATGACACTCCCTATAAACTTTGTACTTTCCGCCCGTTGTCAAATCTTCTTATAGGATATTTGAAATTTTGTTTTGATAATCATCTATGGTAATAGATAGTGAATTGTCTTTGATCAATCTAACTCTTATCACAAATTATTTGATCTGCAGGTTTGTGTAACAAAGGGATTTGAGCTTTGCATTTCCATCATATGGAAGGATGAGAAGATACCACATAGAACTAATATGACGCCGAAATAGAATTTAAGGAAAAGAATATCATTTCATAGGAAACAAAACTTTGACTTAATTGGTCACCTTCCCGCTTCAAGTTACTTGCGCAAAATGCATTTCACTTATGTTATTTTGGAATTCAACTCAAGGTGGTAAAAAGTCCATGTGTATTGTATTGTACTAGCAGGGTACTCACGCGTTGCAGCGGCGGGTACCCTGTGACATTAACCGGAGAAATAGATCCCGATGAGGCATGACTCACAAGTTTGTATCGGTTCCAATGGGTCCTCTTTGGTTCATTTTCGGATGGCTTTTATTGGCTAGCCGAACCAGTGGCTACACCCGTTCCTGGTTGAACCCATGGTCCGGTCTGATTTTCAAATGAAGTTGTTTATAGTAATGGGGATTAGTACAATGTTCTGTTAAATAGCAATTTATATGTGGCATTTTGGCCTTATCAAGAGTGAATATCAAGAAATGAATTGAAAATTATGTGCCGGAAAAAACACAAAAACTATACAAATTGCACTATGAATGCGTTTACAAATTTCTATATATGCTTTATGTGCAGGTTGGTTTTTTTATTTTTTTTATTTTTTTTTATTTTTATTTTTTTTATTTTTATTATTATTATTTTTTTTAAATTTTCTTTGATATAAAAACTTTCAAATATCATATTCACATATGAGTTTTCTTAATTCACTTCTCATAAGTTTTGGTATCCTTTATGATTGTTTACATGATTTCTCACACTTTTGATTGTTCTTTTTTACATAAGTTACATAAACAACTTCATTTGCGTTTTATTTACTCCATTTTGTGTTTCAGACATTTGTCGTTATTCTTTATTTTTCTACATCCACTTAAAATTTGTTAAGTTATATTATATTTGTTTAACGTTATTGTATCAAGCATTTTACTATTTTTTTCATCTTTTAAACAATTTTTAAAGCTAGCCCGCGTATGGTCATTGGCCGGTCAGACAGTGACGGAGCTAGGATTTTCGAGTCGGGTTGGCCAAAGCAAATAGAAAAGAATTTCGTACAAAGAGCATGAAAGTTATAAAATTTATAGATATTCATTTCACCTTCACACAACAGTACGCTTTTGCATCATTAAAATCGTCTAAAACGCTATCTAAAATCAAAATTATGAAATTTACAAACAAGTAAAAATGATCCATTTAAAAACATTGAAGAAACGTCAAAAAAAAAAAAAAAAAAAAAAAAAAAAAAAAAAAAAAAAAAAAAAAAAAAAAAAAAAAGAACTTATATAAATGAAAAAAAGAAAAAAAAAAAAAAAAAAAAAAAAAAAAAAAAAAAAAAAAAAAAAAAAAACAAAACCAAGACGGGTAATTATTTTACCTTAAAAATATGACATAATCACATTAAGGTTTTAGATAAGCAAAGACTAGACGCCCAAATAACCAATATGATGATGAGAAAGAATTTTTAAACGTAGATTCTCATCAGTAACATTATCAATAACCAACAATGTAATGCTTCCTTATATCAATTTGGATGAGCCTTTATTTCTTAATTTAGGTAGGCCAAGATAACTTATTGAAGAAAATACATTACAAAATACACATACTTTTGGTAGTAATAAGAAAACCTGGGTTAGCCATGGCCCATCCCAAGCCCTACATGGCTCCGTCCCTGCGGTCAGACAATAAGATGCCGTTTAAACTAAACTGAAGACAAATCCCTGTTCAAATTTGGTTCGGTATGACAATTAATAAAAGTCAAAGCCGGTTTTTTCTCATGGGCAACTATATGTTGCTGTCTCAAGGGTCAAGAGTAGGAGGGTTTGAAGATTCTATGTTTTGATTATAGATGATAAATACACAAATTCAACAACCAATGTTGTGTATAAAGAAGCTTTATTTCACATTAGAAATGAAACATATATTTTGTAATGGCATATCATTTATTAAGTTTATTCTCTTTTATATGATTAGCGTTCATTCTTTCTGTTCTTTAATCACACTATAAATATTTCACGATATTCGCAATTAATTAACCGTCACTTAATTTATTCTTTGAAAACTCACATGGCGCGCCCGCCCATCGGGCGGGCTTCGATGACTAGTATATATATACGTTTACACACACACACACACACACACACACACACACACACACACACACACATATATATATATATATATATATATATATATATATATATATATATATATATATATATATATATATATATATATATAGACTCATATTATAAATAAGTTAATAGTAATAAACGATATTAAACGAATTATTATTTATTCGAGTCCACGTGTCTGAGTCATGACTTTCCAGTCCACATAACTAGTCAAAGTCCAAAGTCCATGTAACGGCATTGTTGAAGCAAACCAAGACTAGAAAGTCAAGGCGACCTCAACGTGCACAAAGTCTCAAAGAATGTATCGTCATAATAGTATCCAATCCACACTTTCAACAAACTAACAACAATGTGAACGACGTCTACGGCTCTCCGAACTAACCTATCTCCGTCTATTCCTAAAAGTTNCTAAGCACCCAAATGCAACAAATATCAAAACCAAGCATGCTAGTCAATCAAGAAAGTAACCAAACATACCCAACTCGTGGGTTTGACCACGAGTTGACCACGAATCAAAAACAAGTACCCTTGAAATCGATACCAAACATGACCTTAAGTGTTAAAATCATTAAACACATCAATTTTAGTACCCAAAATAAAGAAACATGTCAAGTTTGACTCGTACACAAGTCAACCCATGTGTAAAAACGCATTTTCTTACCTTCCCACTATAGGTCTATGCAATAAAAGCTAAAAGATGAAGATGGTGAAGATATAGGCGGCGGTGGTGATGATAATTTGGTGTTATGGGTCGTTTTTGAGCGCGTGAATTGTACTAGATGAAAAAGGAGATGATTTGTAGTGATTTGGTGGTGGTGGTGATGATGGTGGGGCGGCGGTATGGTGGTTAGAGGGTGGCCGGCGGCGGCTAAGAGAGAGAAGAGAGGGAGAGTGAGAAAGGTGATGAAGATGATAATATGAAAAGGGGTTTAGGGTTAGGGTTATTATTTTAACCGTAATTTACAAAGGAGTCCCTATATTTTCCATATTTTTGTAAAGGGTTCCAAAACAAGGACTTACGGTGTAAATCTTAGTAAACTCTCCCGAAAATATATACTTTTATTCATAAAAATTACTAAACATCGTCAACATGATTTTTAATCGCCACCATTCACTTTAAATACATTTTTCCTTTAAATTTGATAATAAAAACGTTTATAAAAATAAAACGCAACCGTTTCTCATTAAATCCCGACTCTCACTTCCCGAGCCCATTTTTGGTTATCAAAAATCCTCAACACGCGTTTATATGTGTGCCATCATTTTTAAATAGGTTTTTCCATAAAAACGTGACTATAAATACGCCTCCACTTATTTCGCGTAGCAAAACTTTATATATATTTCATATTATTAGGTTTCCTAATGGCAGAGTCGAAGTAGTGCCTAACTTAACGCAACAGGAAAGGTCTAACGACATACTATTCCACATAACTAATCAACGATACGAATCACATTCAACATAATCAATCACTAATTCTCGTAATTTCTGAAAAACCGTTTCAATAATATTAGCGATTCATTTTAATTATATTTAGGCATTTTAAATCCGGTTCTCAATTTCACCAGTTGTCACATTAAGTGTTAAATTTACTTTGTTATTAGTTGAATAGAGTTAAGGGTCGTTGGGTTGGCTTATATCCTAAGCCCAACCCGTTTTTCCTTTTTGCCTGTTATCACAACCGACATTGAGTCCAAGTTAGACTCAGTTTTTTTCCCCCCTCATCTCTATAAAAGGAGGTGAGGGGGAGGGGTTTTGCACACATTCTTTCAATACTAATCAAAGGTTCGATTAGGGTTACTTACTTGTGCAAAGCTTCTCTTTTTCTGTCGATAGTTGTCTTCAAGGTCGAAGTCATTCCGCTCTAGTAATCAGGTTATTGGTCGACACGACTAACAAGTGGTATCAAGAGCACAAGTTCGCGGGTTTCGCTGCTTATTAGGATCAATCGTTTGAAGGTTGCTTTGGTGTTCGGTTTCTGGCAGGAGCTGAAGGGTGTGTTTCTGTTTGGGCTACCAGGTAATCGACAACAAAGGTTTGGTGTTAAAGGTTTTTTGGACGTCAAGGGAAAACAGGGTATCGACAGGTTAAAGGGTTCTTATGTTTCTGGGTTGCCGAGGTATCGACACAGGTTGGAGAAAGCTTAAGGGGTGTTGGTTTTTGGGTTTATAGAAGATTGGTTTTTATATATATATATATATATATATATATATTATATATATATATATATATAATATATATATATTATTATATATATATATTATTAATATATATATATATAATATATATATATATATTATATATATATATATAATATAGGGGAATATCTTAGCTACAATTGTTTGTAGCTAATTTGGCTACAATTCTATTGTAAAAAAATATGGATCCCTGAGTCTTTCTTGTGGGTCCCTGAAATCCTATTCTTTGGTCCCTAAAGTCCATTTGTATGTATTTTTGATGAATTATAAAGCCCAAATGCTACAATAATTGTTAGCCAAAGATTATCCCTATACTAATATATATATATATATATATATATATATATATATATATATATATATATATATATATTTATATTTAAAAGAAGGTTAACTAGACCTTGTTTTTATGAGAGATAAAGTCAACAAAATAAGGGAATCCAATATCTTTAAAGAAATTAAAAATTTCGATTTGTTTTTGTTGGTTTTTATTATTTAGAAAACAAAAGGTTATTAATTAAGAGGTATTGCACAAGGGACTTTGTTAGTTTATGATTGTGAGGTTTTTTCTCAAGGTTAGCAAATTAATAAAGGGATTAAAGAATGATGGGAGCCAAGTTTGACATCGAGAAATTCGATGGAACTGGTGATTTCGGGTTATGGAGAGTCAAGATGCGTGCTTTATTAATCCAACATGGATGTGAAGCCGCTCTGGAGGTTTTACCCGCAGATATGGATGCTACAGCGAAAGCTGAGCTAAACAAGAAAGCTCATAGTACCGTGATTTTGTGTTTAGGTAACAAGGTTCTGAGAGAGGTTACCGGGGAGACGACTCAACAGGGGCTTGGACCAAGCTCTAGACTTTGTACATGACAAAGTCCTTGGCCAATAAGTTGTACCTAAAGAAGAGGTTGTATACATTCTACATGCCGGCTGGACGTACGATTTCCGAGCATATAGATGAGTTCAACAAAATTGTTCTTGATTTAGCAAATATTGAAGTAAAATTCAAGGATGAAGATCTTGCTTTATTATTACTCACTTCTTTACCAGCATCATACGAACACTTTGTGGATACCTTGATTTATGGATGGGAAGCTTTGACTTTGGAGGTTGTGATGGCCACACTGAATTCAAAGGAAATCAAAGAAAGATCTAAGGCGAAGGGGGATGATGGTGAAGGGTTATACGTGAGGGGAAGAACTGATTGCAGAAATTCGCATCAGTTTAGGAGAAGTCAAGATCGAAGTCTTGAGGTGGAAGAATCAAGTTCTATATTTGCCAATCTGAGGAAAGATGATCAGCCAAGAAAGATGATCAGCCAAGCTCCAGTGGTTCGATTTATGACGGTTCTGAGATGATGATGGTTATGAGTGCAGAGGCTCTGCTAGATTGGATCATGGATTCAGGAGGTTCATACCACATGACACCCAGGTTAGATTTATTTTTTGATTTTCTGGAATGCGATGGGGGCAGGTACTGTTGGGTGACAACAGGGAGTGCAAGATCAGAGGTATTGGCAAGGTAAGGGTACAACTGAAAGATGGGTCAAGTTTTGTATTACACAATGTCAGGTATATTCCTGAATNCAAATAAGTTAGTGACATTAAAACTAATTACACGATAAAGGCACAATGTAACATATTTAAATAATTAATTTTTCAAATGCTCTACGTATTATGATTTAAACAAATAAGTTAGTGACATTAAAACTAATTACACAATAAAGGCACAATATACGGTAACATATTTAAATAATTAATTTTTCAAATGCTCTATGTATTCTGTTAAAAAAAAATGCTCTATGTATTATGATTTTTCAAATGGTATAAGATAAGATATTGAAGTTTCAATATTACATCTTTAATTAAGAATTCATGATAGCAACACTATTGATGAGAAGTTTGTCTACGAATTCTTATATATATAATGCAGCGTCGGATCTATGGAAATGTGCGGCGGGAATTAAATAATACTTTAACTTTCGCAGTTTTAGGCCCAGCCCATCGGTGTTGTCCTGGCCCGCTATCTCAGCCCATCATTTGAGTTGTTTTTTTTTTTTTCAATCGTTACTCTATTTCAGATAAATTTTTAACCATTTTGCAGATGCAAAAATACAAAACTGAATTACAATACCAGTAGAAAATTAATGGACCAACATAATAGGCATTTGTTCATAAAAATATTGCGCTTTATGCAATCACAAATACAAGGGCTTATAAATTAAGCAAGATATTCATAACATAAACACTAAGAAACCAGTTACTCAAAATAATAATAATAATAATAATAATAATAAAAAATAAAAAAATAAAAAATAAAAAATCACAAGTATACGCCAGCTTTATCATTCACCATATAACAAGCAAATACGTCGAATGATCGTTGCCGCGGGGCAATGCGGCGGCCCATAGCCGTCCTCGTTACCTAAAAAGACATGGTGTGTTTGTTTCATTAAGATGTTTTAGGTCTGAATCTGACTACCACATCTTACTAGTAAGAGGTGGCTAGAAAGTTTAAATCTGAACGTAATAATGTTGTTTGTTTTTGTTAATTGTCCGAATGATTTTAAGTGTTCGTTTCTGCAATTTATAAGTAACTCATGTAAATATGAAATACGACTTTTTTTTTCATAAATATAACATAGTTAATAAACCATAAAAAATATATTATATTAAGATGAGTCTTCAATCTCTTATCGAGTAAGAGGCAGTAAGACAAGCCTCCCACCTCTTACTGAGTAAGATGCTATATGTCTAATTAGGTCTGACTCAAAAGAAAAAAAACAAACAAGCAAAATGTCTGCCCACCTTTTACTAGTAAGACTTTTTTAAAGAAAAAAAAAAAAACAAACACACCTTAGAAAGATGCAAATTTCTTTTAAGGACAAAACAAATACAAATGTGAGAATAGTTTCTAAGGTTTCTAATATCTTCTTATTTGAAGAAGCACCACACCTGTATTATTAACTCTTTTTTTGTCCTTTTTTTGTCCTTTTTTTTTTTTTTTAGATATATTAAAAATTTAGTTACTTTCATTTTGTAATTATAATTTGTTTTCCAATTATTTCCTTAAGATTGCTTTACATAACTTTAGAATTTGACATATCTATCATGAAGATAATTCGTCCATTTGAGCGGGCCATGAAGCTACTTGATTTATATAAGTGAATTGAAGGTGCCTTACAAAATTTTACGGTAGCAAAAATGTTGGCTTTTATTTCACTGAAAATTATATTGTCGTTTTTATTATTTTTTTATTTTTTATTTTTTTATTTTTTTATTATTTTTTTTAACGGCATATAAGAGCTTCACAAGATAATTAACATATATAATCTCGAGAAAAGTTCAATACGAAACAACATTTATCTAAATAACAAATAACAAGATCTCAACCATCCATCCTTCTTCCATCCAATGGTTTAGATTAAAATACACAAATATACTGAAGGCCATTTTAGTCATTCCATACTTTCTACCTAACCCCCTAAACACACACACTCACACTCATCTCTCTCATCTCTCTCACACTCATCTCTCTCTTCTCACAAAACACTTTCATCTTTCACAGCACCAAAACTTCCACCTCCACCAGACTCCTCCACCGCCGGATCTCACCACCACCTAGGGTCACCACCATCCAACGTCACCTCCACCGAAACCAATCCCTCCACGGAGAGCCTAACCATCACCGAGACTAACACCCACCGAAAGGGTTTTTATGTTTTTAGGTATTTTTTTATAGTTTTTAATAGATCTATGACAATTATACAAGTTTTGAAGATTTTCGATATGTAGATTGTATTTGTAGTTCTGATTTCTTATAACATTTTTGGTCTTTTTTTATAGCCACTGCCGGAAAAATCTGTTACAACTGATGTCTCGCCGGAAAAAGCTGTTACAGCTGCTTTCTCGCCGGAGAGTGCTGTGACCTTTGTTTTTCATAAATTATTGCAATTTAAAAATTACGTATTCCCGGTTTCATAAAAGTAAAAATTTTGAACATGAATTTGGTATTTTGAAGATGGGCCTTGTGATGTTGATATAACTTAGCACAAGTATCAAAAGATACCAATGACAAAAATCTTCCTTTAACAACTAATCAATAAAATTTTGTAACGTGGAAACACTGAAATTCCACTCGCATGTGAAACTTTGAAATTCCACTAGCTGTGGTTGTTGAGATCATGTGGGTGAAGAGTAGGAGTGATAATAGGAGTAAAAGATTTGTGGGTTTTGACATTTTTTGGGCATTTTTTTTTTTTTTTTTTTTTTTTTT
>LBNU01026489.1:15390-28558 GCA_014162995.1 Artemisia annua | reverse complement strand
ACCTAACCCTTCTTGGACTTTCACATGTGAGGATTTCTTGGTTGTTGGTTGTTGTGTTGTTTTCATGTAGCTAGGCCACCGCAAAGGTGAGGCTCTTGACCCATGGATCCCCGCCTTGGAACAAGGGGGAGCAACGATCTAGGGGGAGCTATGTTCAAGGGGGAGCACGCTCGGGTGCTATGGATTCGACATGGAAGTCCCGCCTTTTTGATTCGACAAAAGGGGGAGAAAGAAAGCAAGAGTGAAGGTCAAGCTCAAGAGCAAGCAAAGGACTTCACCAAGTGAAGGTCAAGCTCAAGAGCAAGCAAAGGACTTCACCAAATTTACAAGGCAAGGTCAAGTCGCAAAGCTTCACCAAAGGCGCGCTTGTCTTCGCTACGTTTGTAAGTCTTATTTGCTTTCGGATTTTATTTGTCATCATCAAAAAGGGGGAGATTGTTGAGGCAACATGATCAAGATCTCCTAATGTTTTGATAATGATAAATAAACCTTCGAAACACTTAAAACATCAAACGGTAGCCTAATTCGCAAAATTCCATGTCTGCTGCTGGCGCGCTGCCGGCCCGCTGACGCGCCGGGGACTGTATGGAATTTGGCGAATTTTCAAAGTCGGCCTTCCCCTTACCCGAAAAATGTGGATCTTTCAATTCAGGTATGAATATGTTATGTGCTTAATTGAGAACACTCGAAACGAGTTTTGAGATTAGAGAGATCCTATTTTTAAAGCACCCACTTTGGGAAAACGCCAACTCAAGTTTTCTAACACTTGCCTCTAGCCAAGGCCTTTCTAAACTTAGGGAGCTTATATATTTCACGTAACAACACGTGAAAGTATCCATATGCTCATATCCCGTGCTTACGTCTTCTCTAATCACGTAACGGGTTTACTCCCTTATTGGTCAAACTAAGTCCCAGGTCACTTTGCGTAAATGCATCCATTCCCACTTGGGTTATGCTTTACATATCGGCAAAGCACTTGACTTGTTTGCACCAAGGTGTTAGTTGAGATCGTCGAGTCGTGGAAAGTCACGAGATATGAAACTATGGGTTCTCTTCTTGTTTGCACCAAGGTGTTAGTTGAGATCGTCGAGTCGTGGAAAGTCACGAGATATGAAACTATGGGTTCTCTTCTTAATTATGCCATGTGAGGAATTACATTTACACCCCTTCCAAATTACCTTTTCTATCTCTTATAACCTTGGTAATTTTTTTTCTCTTTAACTACTTCACAAAATGTTTTTCAAATTGGCTATTTGAGTTGGTAAACCTTAGATTGATTAATGTTAAGGTTTAGTGTGAAGTACAATTGGGGGTTTAGCAAGGTTAGGTATTTAAAAGACCAACACCCAAGTTTTGGGAAAAATGTTACAGAGGTTCTGGCGCGTCACCCACGCGTTGACGCGTGGGCAGCGTGCCGGACTCGGTAAATTTTTCCCAAGTTGGGTCTTGGCCTATAAATACCCAACCTTGCCTCTTGTATTCCTCACCCCTTGCCATTATTCTTTCTCTCTAAACACTCTTCAATCTCTCTATCTCTCTATCTCTAATCTTGTGTTCTTGATTATCACACTAACATCTTTGAAAGAACGCATCTTCTTTGCAAGGGAAGAATCACAAGAACTTAATCCACTCTTGTGATTGTGTCTAGGGTCTTCTTATACCCTTTCTATTACAATCGAGTCTCTAGGTTTGGTTAGGGCTTGATTGAACAAACAAACTCTTATTCATTTAATTGTTTGTAAGGGAAGTCTTGTGTCTTTGTGACCAAGCCTAGATCATTGGGGATCTAGTTGGGGTTTGATACTTCCAGGTGGAAGTTTTTGGTAGAGGTCTTAGTGACCAAGTGTAAGTCGAGTCACGAGGTTCTTTTACGTGGTTTCCGAGGGCGGAATACCATTGGGGAGTAACTCCTTCTTTGTGAGCATCAATATTGTTGAATATTGGTGGAGTGAATTGTAACGGTTTATAGTCCACCGAAAGGATTATACTACTGTAATAGTATCGGTGTCGTGGATTCGCAACTGGACGTACGGATGGTATAAACCCCTCATCCGGAACCAGTATATATCGTGGTGTCTCTTTACTCGCTTTATATACTTTGGTTGTGTTTGTTGTTGTGGTTGTTGTATTATAAACCACTTGGTTCTTCTTCGAGACTTAAAGTTTTTAAACATATAAAAAGTCAAAGAAACCGTATTCATCCCCCCCTCTACGGTTCTACAAAAACCTCTAGTTTAAGATAGACACATTAAGCTTCTACCAGCTAAGCACATTAGTAAACCTCTACTATATAGAAATAGGTCATAATATGCCTCTACTTAGTCCCTTAGGATACCTACATAATATTTCGAGGATCTTAGAAAAGTGAAACCTTAGAAAATAACTAAGAAACTTTAATGGGTCTGATTAGTGGTTTATGAACTTAAAACCTTACTTATAGAAACTAGGAAGAATTTATTTAAGGATATTAAAAATACTTAGGCTTGACATTTCATAGGTCACACACTAGGAAAAATCTAATTTAAAGATACTATGGATACTACCCTAACTGGTTTCAAGTACCTAGGAATAATTATACTTATAATCATAGTGGAACTAGTAATAATAGACAACCTATGCCAAAAGATTAAACCTAAAGACCCGCCTAAGAATAGTAATATTCCTAAGGAAACCCTAGCTAAAGAACCACCTATTCTACCTAGCCCTTCTCCCTTTATAGGATCGTCATCAATGACTAAAACTGAAACATCACCCTTAGACTTTAAGTTTAGTACTAAGAGATTAGAAGAACCTTAGGAAGAAAACAGAATTTAAAGGAATCTAGTAAATCTTATCCTTACTTAGAATACCATCCCTTCCGGTATTCTATTCCTCTGTTTCAAATCCTATCCAATCATTTCAACTCCCGCTCTTCCGTTTTAAACTTTACTCTCCCGCTTTTCCTTACCCTCCCGTTTAAACTTCATCCTCCTGCCCTTTCTCTTACTCTAAACCTTCTTCCTACCTCCTCCTACAATGTTCTAGGAGTTAGAACTTTTATTTCTCATCATATCACAAGATCCTATTAGTTAGGACTTGTAAGAATATCTATGTTGAACTTTAATCCTCATTATGTTCAACTACGATATTATACTATCTCTCTTTACAAAGATTGTAAAGGTGAGATTGACGATGCTCATCACTCGAGATGTAGCAAATTGGTAACAGAATAGCTATGGAACTAGTCACCATGGCTAGAACTTGTCTCTGTCATGATTAGAGTATGTCTCCATCATGAATAGAACTTGTTTTCATCATGGCTAGAACCCGTCCTCACTTTGGTTAGAACTTGTTTCTACCATGACTTGAACTTGTCTCCAAAACACTCTTGGACCACATATCCTTAAATGTGGACTACTCTTCCATTTTCCACCAATACTACTTAAGGACGATTTATGATGACTGTTCTAGTAAAATGAATTAGGACGCTCTTTCATTTTAAGAAGAAAGTTATAAATCGAATGGATCATGAATTTATAAGCTCTTACTTACAAGGATTGGGACGCCATTACTTGTGAGTAATGAGATATAAACAAATGAGACCAAGTATCTGGCACATGTACAAACAATTCCTGCTCCGTTTGTACAACTCTTTCCTCTTTTCTCACCTTTCTCAATCCATTCTTTTCTCTACTCCTACGTTCATCAAAATCTCGGGACGCGATTTCTTCTAAGGGGGTGAGACTGTAGCAACTCACAAAATCTCATCACTATCATTCCCATTCCAAATACCTATAGTAGGTATTTCCACAGGTAAATTTTTTCTTTTTGCATGCTTATGATTACATAAATGACTCTCTAGACCTACTAGCGTATCCATAAAAGCTAAATATCTTTACCTACACACCCTATAAACTCCTGGTATGTCAAGCATAGGATTACAACAACACCACACTAAGTAAATTACTAATCTATCACACTAATCTCATCACACAACCCTAATCTAACACTAATTAACACTACTAGAAAAAGGTCTATCCTTGACTCGCATTTTATGACGCACGCTACAAGATGACGCGTAAATAGCAAAGTCATAAAATAAGAGTCATAACGAGAAAATTTTTTATTGGGGATGACTCGTTTTCAGAAGCGTCATAACATAGGGTCATAATCAGTTAAAATTTAGCCTGCTAGATGACGCTCGTTTTGCTTCGTCCTAAATAGGGGTCATCTATGTTTTCTTTCCCATCTGCCTCATTTTTTTTGGCCAAAAACACTTCCCGCTCTAACACTCAACATTTCCGCCCTAATTTCCCCTCTCAAACTCTCAAAACCTTTTCAAACCTAATTTCCCATCTCAAACTCTCAAAACACTCCCGCCCCTAATTTCCCATCTCAAACCCCTCTCAAAACTCTCAAAACACTCCCGCCCTAATTTCCCATCTCAAACCCCTCTCAAAACACTCGACATCAGTTTGCCCTAATTTGCCCTAATTTTGAACGGTATGCCGTAATTTGCCCTAATTTGCCCTAATTACCCTAATTTGTTTGTTTGAGAGTTTTATGTTTTCTGTTTTAATGTAGTTGTAGAGTTTTATTTAGGTTATAAAATCAATTTATTGATTTTTAATGTAGCACACCAGGTGTTTGTGAAAATGTTATTATGATGTAAGATAATATTTTTTGGTGTTTGTGAATAATATTTTATAGGCCTCATGTAAGTTAACTGTACATAATGTAACATGTATAGTTTAATAGAGTAAATGATTTGTAAGCTGGTTTTCTTGTTTAACATGTATAGTTTACTAGGTAGTTATCTTTTTATGTTTTAGTTTAATAAGGTTGGTATCAGACTCGACACTTACATGAGATGTTTTCTGTTTTAGAGTTTTTAGGTAATGGATAAATCTTGGATTTTGTCTGATAGATTATCAATCGCATACGAGGAAGGTGTGAATGCCTTTTTAGAGTTTGCACAATGCAATAACCCAAATTCCAATGCCATTCCGTGTCCTTGTGTAAATTGTATCAATTTGTGTCATACTTCCATAAAAAACGTGCGTTATCACCTGTTTAAACACGGTTTCGATGAGAATTATATTGATTGGACCTTCCACGGAGAAAATTCATCTAAGGATAAAGCTCAATGCCCTNAGTGTTTAAGGTGTGAATTACTTGTGTTCGTGTTCTTCTTAAGTTAATCATTATATTCCGCATAGTGATTAAGGTTACATATAAGTCAGCTTCTATACATTATTGTCTTGGTTTATCTAAGATAATAATCCTAGATCAATTGCTCAACTGGGATCAACAAATGTTAAGTTGATTATTGTGTTTTGATTGATGCGTTTGTGATTATGATAAGTTAATTGATGTGTTAGGTTGATTATTCTGTTGTTAAAGTTTTGTTTGTGTTGAATTAGTTGATGTTTTAGGCGCACTGCGCCAATTGATGCTTTAGGTTAGTTATTGCTTTAGTTGATGCTTTAGGCGCACTGTGATTTTTTGATTGATGTTTTTAAGCGCGCTGTATTAGTTGATCAATTAGTCGTATACGTGTACTATTTTGAACTGTGGAATTTAATATTCATTATGAGTAATTGAAGGATTTTAGTAAAATTTGCTTTAGTGTATGTGCTTGTTGACATTAAACTGGTTATACCTTTATTTAGGGATTAAAAGAAATTGCTTAAGTAACCGAACAAATTGCTTAATAGTTCTTGTCATTGTTTATGTACTCACTTTCACTAGCTTCTTAAGTACTAGCAATGTCATTGGAAGCATGCATATTGTCCTTCCGCTGTTTGATTGTAGTTATATGGTTCTTATGTACTCAGTTGATCGTGTGGTTGCTAATATTAAGTGACAAAGGATCTGACTATCTTAGGTAACCGAACAGTTGTGCAAGTGAAAATTACATGAATCATACCATGGTCACATGCTAGTTTATTTCAAAATGAGATGTGGGTCGTGATGATTTATGTATTTTATAGGTAGTTATCTTTTTTTGTTTTAGTTTAATAAGGTTGGTAATGGATAAATCTTACACGAGATGTTTTCTGTTTTAGAGTTTTTAGGTAATGGATAAATCTTGGATTTTGTCTGATAGATTATCTGAAGCATACGAGGAAGGTGTGAATGCCTTTTTAGATTTTGCAAAACTTAATAACACAAATTCCAATGCCATTCCGTGTCCTTGTGTAAATTGTATCAATTTGTGTCACACTTCCATAAAAAACGTGCGTTATCTTTAAACACGGTTTCGATGAGAATTATATTGATTGGACCTTCCACGGAGAAAATTCATCTAAGGATGAAGCTGATCAATGCCCTAATGAGTCTATACCTCCCGAGTTCGATTACACAAAGGAGATGCTACATGACGCCTTCACATATGCAGAGAATGAACCTAATTTATTGAAGTCACTTCTCGAAGAATGTGACAAGCCACTGTATGAAGGGTCTAAGTATAATGCACTAAATGGATTGCTGAAATTCCAATATTTGAAGGGTCAATTTGGCTGGTCTGATACAAGCTTTGATGCTTTATTGGGCGAGCTAAATGATGTTTTGCCTTCAAATAATACAATCCCTAAGTGGATATACGAGGCCAAGAAGTTGCTAAAAGGAATAAGCATAGAATACATTAAGTATCATGCTTGTGAGAATGATTGTGTCTTGTTCTGGGATGAGCACAAGGATGCTTCTCAATGTCCAACTTGTGGCACTTCTCGGTGGAAGGAGAATAGCAAGAAGGTGCCGAGAAAAGTTGTTTGGTATTTCCCGCCCATTCCTAGATTTAGAAGAATGTTCTTGTCACCAGAAACCGCACATGACCTAACTTGGCACGCGCAAGGTCGGGTCAGTGATGGCAAGCTAAGACATCCTTGTGATTCCCCATCTTGGAAGCTTGTTAANCATAGAATACATTAAGTATCATGCTTGTGAGAATGATTGTGTCTTGTTCTGGGATGAGCACAAGGATGCTTCTCAATGTCCAACTTGTGGCACTTCTCAATGGAAGGAGAATAGCAAGAAGGTGCCGAGAAAAGTTGTTTGGTATTTCCCGCCCATTCTTAGATTTAGAAGAATGTTCTTGTCACCAGAAACCGCACATGACCTAACTTGGCACGCGCAAGGTCGGGTCAGGGATGGCAAGCTAAGACATCCTTGTGATTCCCCATCTTGGAAGCTTGTTGACGACAAGTACTGGAAAGAATTTGGAAAGGAAGATAGGAATCTGAGATTAACCTTGTCCGCGGATGGTATAAACCCTCATAAGTCATTAAGTGCAAAGTATAGTTGTTGGCCGGTTACCCTAGCAACATACAATCTGCCTTCTTATTTGTGTATGTCAAGAAAGTTTATGATGTTGACTCTACTGATATCAGGTCCAAGGCAACCTGGTAACAATATTGATGTCTACTTGGCACCACTAATAAAGGATCTGAAAGAGTTGTGGAAACATGGCGTTAAGACATATGATGCTTATAAGAAACAGTTCTTCAATCTAAAAGCAGTCTTACTTTGGACTATAAATGACTTTCCCGCGTATGGTGACTTGTCGGGGTGTGTTACCAAAGGTTATAACGCGTGTCCAGTATGCTCAGAGGATACCTACTCACAGTGGTTGCCAAAATCTAAAAAAGTATGCTTCCTCGGGCATAGAAGATTCCTCTCTTACACATCCTTTTCGCAAAAGAAGAAAAGATTTCAATAATGAACCAGAGAGTGGTGTGATGAAAAAACCGAGATCGGGTGAAGAAGTTTACGACTATCTGGAAGGTTTTACGACTAAATGAGGGAAGGAGAAAAAGGCAAAGAAGGAAGTTATCTGGAGGGCGTTGAAGAAGAATAAATCAAAGAAGAAAATGCCATGTCAGCAGAGAAGGCCAAAAAAGAAAAAAGAAACTATTGATGCGAGATCGAAAGTTTGGCATAAAAAATCAATCTTTTTTGAACTAGAGTACTGGAAGCATTTTCTTGTTCATCATCAGTTAGATGTTATGCATATAGAAAAGAATGTATGTGAGAGTGTTTATGGGACGTTACTGAATTTGAAAGGCAAGACGAAGGACGGTTTAAAGGCACGACAAGATCTCGAGGAGTTAGGGATTAAGACTGAGTTAATAAGTCAACCAAATGGGAAGGGTCATTATCTGCCGCCTGCCATATACACATTAAATAGCGAGGAGAAACGCATGTTTTATGACACGCTGTCTAACATAAAAGTGCCTGATGGGTATTCCTCCAATTTCAAGAATCTCGTGTCGGATGATAATTTGAAGATGAATGGATTGAAGTCCAACGACTGTCACGCACTAATGCAACAGATTCTTCCTTTTGCAATAAAGGGGGTGTTAGATGTGAAAGTTAGGAAGACTATTATAAGCTTGTGTCACTTCTTCAACGAGCTGTGTAGTAAAGTAGTTGATGTTAGTAAGCTAGGCAAGCTGCAAAGTGACATCGTAGTAACTTTGTGTTTACTAGAGAAGTATTTTCCGCCTTCGTTTTTCGATGTCATGATTCACCTGATGGTGCATTTAGTCAGAGAGGTGAGGTTATGTGGCCCAGTCCACTTTAGGTGGATGTATCCGTTTGAGAGGTACATGAAAACACTAAAAGGTTATGTACGAAATCATTATCGACCCGAGGGCTGCATTGCAGAATATTTTTACAGTCATGTTTACAGTTATTTTTAGTGACCAGAAACTGTTATGTTTACAGTTGCAGTTGAAAAAGGAAAAAGCACAGAAACTCTCGTCTCCATTGCAAAAGTGACTGAGAAAGGAAATCCGTTGAAAAAAATGATGACAAGAGGTCAGAAGAGAGTAAGGAAAAGAATTGAAGAAAGGATGGGATTGAAAATGACTGCAATGATGGTTGATGGACAAGTTGCAAAGGTCGATTACATAAAAGTGCAATGCGAGGACGATTTGTTTGGGCACCACAGTTACACGTACTTAAATTGGAATGATTTTGACAGTCTATTTTCAATGGATGAGTTAAGCGGGGCTGTCGTTGCTTCTTATATCATGTAAGTGATAAATATAGTTTATAAAAAATTGGTACTTGTATGTTAACAGGACTAATTGAATGTAAACTTTGTATGTTAATTGTTAACAGGTACCTTTATGAGCAAATCAAGAATGGGTCACAAAGAGATCATGGAGTTTGTTTCATGACCCCGACTTCGATCATGCATCATGAACGTAAAGCGAGGGCCAAGAATATCGAGGAGGCAAGTCAAGTTATTGCAAAAAGGTTATCTACAAGGAAGCAAAATGACCTCATCTTATTGCCATACAATCCCGGGTTAGATTTTCGACAACATTTAACTTAATTAATAAAAATTAACATTAAATAATAGAATTTGTTTTTTGTTTTTTGTAGAAGACATTGGGTGTTAGGTGTGCTTAACATGAAGACAAGTACCTGCTATTATCTTGATTCCCTATCGGTTAGCGACGTCAATCATCAGTTCAAGCAAATAGTGGATGCGTAAGTAATACAAATTATAGAATCTTTATGATGTATGATGTAATACTTAACTAGGTTAATTCTTTGTAGGGCAATTGCATTGTATGATGTAGAAGCTGGAACCAATAAGAGGACTAAACTTAACTGGGTTAATTCTAAGGTTAGTTATTTGTTATGGCTTATTTGCATCTCCTAGCTTATTAATAGTCTAAGTAATACTAGTGTAGAGTGGTTTTTAGTTTTAGTCAGCTTGGTATAGGGTAAAATTGCAATACAGATCAGTGTAAGGGTGTTTGGTTTAAGACAACTTATAGGTTAGTTTCAGTATAATCTGAAAAGCACTGTTCATGTGCCAAGTTTCTGAGTTTGATTGAACTGATTCAAAGGTATTTTAGTTGTTCTCATCAGAAGATAGGGTAGTTTGATGGTTATTTAAAGTCCGCATTAGATATTTTAGTTTTGAGCTCTTATCAGCCCTAATAAGCTTAGCAATAAGCTGAGCTTAATTTGAGTTCATTTTGGCTTTGCTAGTTAGTTCAATGGTGCTTAAGTGAGTTCCTATGAGTTGGTCTGCTGTGGAGTAGTCTTGCTCAAATTTTGCGCCAAATTCCTAATCTGCTACCACAGATTGTTTTGCAGCAATTAGTTATCTGCACTGCTGATCTAGGATCAAAATTGGCTTATCGTATCTGCTTTAGGACCTAATTTTTGGAATATAGGTAGGTTAGGTAGGGGTCTTTTGGTGCATAATCTGGTATTTGAGTTTCACCTTATTAATCAGCTTATAACTGATCTGCAAATAAGCCCATATACCCGAGGCAGACCATTCTTGTTAATCAACTGTAGTTGCATATCATATACAATTTGTGTTTCTTGTGTAGTGTCCACGTCAGCCCGGATGCACCGAATGTGGGTACTTCGTGTTGAAGTTTATGAAGGAAATAGTTAAACATGGAGTTCGGGCTCTCGAAAATGACAATGTAAGTAGTTAACTGTTTTAAGTAGTTTAAGTAGTAAGTAACTGTTTCTAAAATGTTGTTTTATTTGACTAGATTGGTGGTGATAGCAATGAGTACACGGATGCGGATTTCGACGTTATTCGAGAAGAATGGTGATGAGACGAAAAATGTTACGCTTTTAGGGGGTCATTTAAGCCCTAATTCATATAAATGTGATCAAATATTGCCCTAAATCATTCCTTTTGTCATTTTAGGTACTTTTGAGAGGAATTCTGGAAAACATGCATATTTGGACGTTTTTGGAGCATAAAAGTGAAGAAAACGACAAAGTCTCAAAAGATGAAGGTTTACAACCTGACGACGTCAGAAGTCACAAGGTGACGCCGTCAGAAAGTCTTGACAAAAGAGTGGAATCCAATTATCAAATGACGGGCCAGAGAAAATTTGGGATTTAACACCTGACGCCGTCAGGTGTTAGGAATTATAGGCCGTCAGGAGTAAAGTTAAAGAGTGACGGCCCAAAAGGTTTTATAAGGTGACGACGTCAGAAGTGGATCTAGGCCATCCGAGAAAACTATTAGCGGCGAGTTGACGGTGTCAGCCCTTATAACCTGACGCCGTCAGAGTGTAAAATCTATATATAGTTTTCTAATTTTCATTCATTAGAGTGGAACTTTGTGGAGAACTTTTAGGGCAAACCCTAAAGACGAATTTCCTGTACTTTTTAGGGTTTCCAACCCTTGGAACCCTCATGCTTAATTAAGGATAAGTCTTCACTTTAATTCAATCAATATGTCTATGTGTTGGTTGTCTATCTATCTTGCTTGTCTTTTAATTAACATGTGTAGCTAAATTCTTCTTGTGTTTGCTTAGATCTAATGAAACCTAACTATTAATTATTGGTTGACTGGTGTGTGTTGTTGTTTGTTGGGATGATTGTTCCATCATTGTTAGGCTAAAGAAAACNCTTTCACTTACACATCCTTTTCGCAAAAGAAGAAAAGATTTCAATAATGAACCAGAGAGCGGTGTGATGAAAAAACCGAGATCGGGTGAAGAAGTTTACGACTATCTGGAAGGTTTTACGACTAAATGGGGGAAGGAGAAAAAGGCAAAGAAGGAAGTTATCTGGAGGGCGTTGAAGAAGAATAAATCAATGAAGAAAATGCCATGTCAGCAGAGAAGGCCAAAAAAGAAAAAAGAAACTATTGATGCGAGATCGAAAGTTTGGCGTAAAAAATCAATCTTTTTTGAACTAGAGTACTGGAAGCATTTGCTTGTTCGTCATCAGTTAGAAGAACGTGGGCGTGTACGTGGGATGGGTCGATTTGTAACACCGAACCAGTATTTTTTAATACCCAGGAATGTTAAGCAATACCTGAAACAATATGATAATATGATGAATAAACGGCTAAAAGCTGTTGAAGATGAGTTAGCAAGAAGAAGATCTAGATGTGCAAGTACCAATGCTTCGGAGGGTGGAAGTAATTCTCCAACGTTGAGCGATGAAGACGAACCACCAAATGTACCTACTGAACGAAATGTAAGTCTTCATTTGTTATAAATTCATTGCAATTCTTGTCTGTTTTAATAATATTGTGTACATTTGTAGGATAAACCATGCTATCTTGCGGTCGACGATCCTTCAAATATAGTCGACAACGAAGAAGAAAGGAAAGAAGAAGCGACAAAGAGAACCCGAAAACGAAGAAGAAGTGATGATGCCAAAAACAGGTACGATGCCAAAAACATCATATTTTTACAGTCATGTTTACAGTTATTTTTAGTGACCAGAAACTATTATGTTTACAGTTGCAGTTGAAAAAGGAAAAAGCATAGAAACTCTCGCCTCCATTGCAAAAGTGACTGAGAAAGGTAGTCCGTTGAAAAAAATGATGACGAGAGGTCAGGAGAGAGTAAGGAAAAGAATTGAAGAAAGGATGGGATTGAAAATGACTGCAATGATGGTTGATGGACAAGTTGCAAAGGTCGATTGCATAAAAGTGCAATGCGAAGACGATTTGTTTGGGCACCACAGTTACACGTACTTAAATTGGAATGATTTTGACAGTCTATTTTCAATGGATGAGTTAAGCGGGGCTGTCGTTGCTTCTTATATCATGTAAGTGATAAATATAGTTTATAAAAAATTGGTACTTGTATGTTAACAGGACTAATTGAATGTAAACTTTGTATGTTAATTGTTAATAGGTACCTGTATGAGCAAATCAAGAAGGGGTCACAAAGAGATCATGGAGTTTATTTCATGACCCCGACTGCGACCATGCATCATGAACGTAAAACGAGGGCCAAGAATATCGAGGAGGCAAGTCGAGTTATTGCAAGAAGGTTATCTACAAGAAAGCAAAATGACCTCATCTTATTGCCATACAATCCCGGGTTAGATTTTCGACAACATTTAAATTAATTAATAAAAATTAACATTAATTAACATAATTTGTTTTTTGTTTTTTGTAGAGGACATTGGGTGTTAGGTGTGCTTAACATGAAGACAAGTACCTGCTATTATCTTGATTCCCTATCGGTTAGCGACGTCAATCATCAGTTCAAGCAAATAGTGGATGCGTAAGTAATACAAATTATAGAATCTTTATGATGTATGATGTAATACTTAACTGGGTTAATTCTTTGTAGGGCAATTGCATTGTATGATGTAGAAGCTGGAACCAATAAGAGGACTAAACTTAACTGGGTTACTTCTAAGGTTAGTTATTTGTTATGGCTTATTT
>LBNU01026489.1:0-12949 GCA_014162995.1 Artemisia annua | reverse complement strand
CCACCACCACCATCACTACCAGCAACCACCATCACCACCAGCAACCACCACCACCATCACTACCAGCAACCACCATCACCACCAGCAACCACCACCACGAATAATCGAATAGTCGAGAAGAGTATTGACGAGAACTCGAGTCAAAATGAGACGACAAAAATAAGTCAAAGAGAAAACTAACAACAAACATATCAAATAGGATGAGTCGATTGGTAATCGTCTGTATTTTCCCATAATCCCATTTATTATAATACTAGGTAGGTATACTCGTTTTATGATTTAAAACGAGTTTGGACTTACGACAAACCCTAAGCCTAAACCTTAAGCGAGAAACCCTAAGCGATAAACCCTAAACGCTAAACCAATCCGTAACTCAAACAAGAACGAAGAATAATCCAATAACTCCAAATATGGTAGTATACGGATAGCATGTCTCGAAGAGTCCAATAACCCTCGTGTGTTCAATTTTTATCCCAAATGTCTCACGTACATTTCTATTTTCCTTACTTCGTTATTAACCAAATTTAATAACAAATGTCTTTACAACTTATAATTTAACAATTGTTTTTATCTCTTTCTTTTATGTTGTCCAAGTCGATTCAATATCAAGTCGCAACAAACTAGTTACTATTTCTTTTCGAGTCACTGTCAAACATTTATTCCCTCGGGTCACTAATAATAATCCCAATCCCAAATTCATTGTTGGAAATATTGAGTTTGGAAGTTTATTATTCACAAAGCATGAGATACAAGTAGTTGTTGCATCAACTCATTGTACTTGGTAAGTCAATACTTGGTAAAAGGAAAGTGGAGACTTTTGCGAACTACTTGCTTCCTCAATTCCTTATCTTTTAGGAACAGTTTTAAAATATCTTCAATTCAGAGTATGATTTAGGCGCCTTTGGTCGATCCCTTTTCCCACCTAAAGTATTGGGAACCGTTCATCTACCTCTCTGGCCTTAATTATACCTCTCTATTGTATACCAAAAAGAACACACATAAACACATATATCCCTTTCAAAGAAAACTTCAATAATGGCAGCAAATGGTAACTTTCAAAATGATGCAGAAGAATACGAGTGGGTATTAAACAACAGTTTGCTATAGGACACAGTGTTTAATCATTTCAGGTATGATATCGTTTTAGAATATGGGTCGTATAGGCAGGTAGATACGTGGATGAGGACAATAATTTTGAGATGGCTGCATAGACAAGGCTTTTACTGGGATGAGCTTTATGGGGAGGAGGAAGAAGATGAAGAGGATGAGGAGGATCAACAGGATGCACAGCAAAATGTGGTGGAGCAACAAAATGAAGAGGATGCGCAGCAAAAGATGGTGGAGCAACAAAATGAAGAGGGTCAGCAGCAAAATGTGGTGGAGCATCAAAATGTGGTGGTGCATCAAAACCAGGGGGTCAACAAGATGGGTTTGCAGACCCGTTAAATCTGGGAAACAGGATTACCGATCTTGAAATTAAGTTTTGATATCTCCAAGAAAGGAATAGGATGAAAAGCAGGGAGGAGAGCTCTAGTTCTAACAAGTTGGTGTGAAATGTAGTGAAGCAGTTTTTAATGATGATGTTTTTATGTTTTTAGTATCTTGAGTATTTAGGTAGGATAATTATGTTTATGCTTACAGCTTTTATGAATGGTTGTACCTTTTCAAAAATATCAACGAAATATTTGATGTTTAGTTAATTGTTTATGGTTGCTTGTGATATCAAACAATCAAAGGGGTGTTTGGTTTCTTAGATAAAAGCAGTATTTTTTATGAGACCTTGTTTCATAAAGTTAGAGGTCTAAATAGTATGAATCTACCATAATTTGCAGGAATTCCATAACCTAAATACAAATCAATAACACAAATTCCTAAAACACAATATCATATTTAAGCTGCTACGAATATGTCAAATTGTTAAAATCCAGAAATGATGTGTTAATGTTGCTAGTTATAAATAGTATTGCTGAGTGTAATTGATGATGTGATTATTGTGATTCGGGTTATGTTTGTGGTTTTGTGTTTTTGGGACTAATATTTTGCAGGATAAGCTAAGAAAAGTGCTGGAGTCCTAAAAAATAAGCTGTTTCGAGTGGAAACTGACTTAGTGTTGCTAGGCATAATTTAGTGCTGCTAAGCCTAACTTAGTCCGGCTAAGGGTTATTATGCTATTTTTGAGTGTGCAGGGTACTGTTTTAGAAATATGAATGGTTAAGGGTTTGTACCCTTCAATCATTCACACAAATTATCCAATCAAAACTCTCTCAAACATAAAACAATTGCTTAATTTTATCAATTAATTGCAATTACCAGCAAAACCCTACACAAATTTTCAAATTTCACAATGTCGACTCTGTCTTTTGCCAACCAGCATAACATGATTGCATTCTTGCAAAAGCCCACCAAGGAGAATGAAGAGTTCACTGAAGTTGTTGATTTTCTCAATGCTACTCATATTAGGTATGCATTAACAGTTAACCCTACTGTATATGTTTCCAACATCAAATAGTTTTGGGCTACTGCAAATGTCAAAACTATTGATGAGGAAGTACAGATTCATGCCCGTGTGGATGGGCAGAAGATTATTGTTACAGAGGCATCTGTTAGAGAAGTTCTTCATCTAGGAGATGTTAATGGAATTGAGAATCTTCCAGACTCCATAATTTTTGAAAACCTTCAAGAGATGGGGTATGTAAGAAAAAATGATTCTTTGAAATTTAATAAAGGTGGCTTTCCCCCAAAGTGGAAATTCTTAATTCACACTTTGTTACAGTGTCTTAGTCCAAAGACTATTGGTTGGAATGAGTTTAGTATTAATATGGCTTCTGACCTTATCTGCATGGCTAAAAATGAAGAAAAATTCAATTTTTCAAAATTAATTTTTGGTAATGTGGTTAAACCCTTGGATTATTCTTCAAACCAACATTACTTATATCCAAGATTTTTGCAACTTCTTATGGACAAACAGTTTATAAATAAGAAAGTTCATGCCAAGGTTTATCCTGTTCACTCTCATAATAAAAAGGTTTTTTCTAACATGAAGAGAAAGGGTAAAGACTTTCCTGTCATAGTTAAACCATTGTTTCAAGCAATGTTGGATCTAGGTCAACATAATCAGGGTGAAGGTTCCAATAGAACAGATTCAGGTGAAGGAAACCCCAGGTGCCAAGAAACCCTGGGGGACAATGAAAGTGATGAGGATAGAAGTGGTGAGGATAGTATGGAAGTTGTTAAAGAATTGATGGTTAAATGTACCAAACTTATAGAATAGGTTCTTGGCCTACAACAACTCACAGATACTCAGGAGGATGAAATTAAAGGTTTGAAGCTGAAGGTTAAGCAATTGGAAGATCAGAAAGGGTCAAGAACCAGGTCATTCAAAAGACTGAATAAAGTGCTGCTGGTGAAACCAAGGGTTAAGCAATTTAAGCGATTGGAAGGTCAGGGGAGGAATAATACCAAGGATTTAGGGGAACCTATGGAAAATGTTGATAGTGCTGCTGATGGTGATGACATTGGTGTGGATATGGATGTGGATTCTGGTGAGAATGATGATGAGTATGTGGTTGCTGATAATCAAGGTAATGAGGTTGTTATGGAAGCAGCTTCTCAAAATAAAGTGGTAGAAAAGCTTAAGACCTTGGAGCCTGAGCAACTAGTGAGGGATTCTGAAGTAATGGCTGAAGCAATCAAAGGCATGGGAGATTCTAATGCTAATGATGAAGGATGTTCTACTGCTGGTGCAAGTGCAGAAATGGCCAAGGAGGATACTACTACTGAGGAAAAAGTTCCTATTGCTAGTGATGATGATGACTTCCGAACTTTGGCCGAAGCAATGATTCTATGGAAGACAACACCATTTAAACAATCACAACCACAACCACAACAACCAAGAGTACTTGTCAAACGTGTGGTGATTAGAGAACCAACTCAACCAATCAAGAAGAGTGTACAAGAGCCAAGTTATAAGGGCAAAGGCAAAGGTATTATGCATGGTTGAAGAGCCTGAGCTTGAACCTTATAAGGATATTCCTTTTGAGTACTGGCCCAAAGATAAGCAGATTGAATTAGATGAAGCTGCTGCAAGAAAATTGGATGCTGAGTTTGCAGAGGACAATCAGATGGTACTTGAACAAAGAAGGAAACATGCTGAAGATAAGGCCAAAACAAAAGCACTCTTGGAATCTTGTGATGAAGAAGGATTAAAGCTGATGCTGTGTAACACCCCCCAACAATTCGTACAGCGAAGACTTACAAGCTTTCGGATGCTACGGGGAGTATTGGTATCATCCAAAGAATAGATAACAAGATTATAGATGCAAATGGTAAACCAAGAGTCAAGTAAGGTAAAGTTTAAATTCATCCAAATCTTTTTAAAAGGAAGGACCCATAGTTAATAAAAGTAATTAGGTCCAAAAATAAAATATCAGAGTTCCATCATATCTCCAACCCAAGCTCAAGATCCAAGCAGCGTACACCGTTGTCAAGTCAACACTTGTCAAACGTTGAGAAGGAGCTCAAACAAGCGGTCTACTATAGGAATGATGAGGACAGACGTAGGGGAGTAGACTATGTCATGAAAAGGATTTTCGGTTTCTATAAGGATTGTTTGAACTTACGGCCCGAATACAAAACCAGAAAAGAGGATGACTTAAGAACCGTGACCAACGGTAAAACGTAGAACCCGTGACTTTGAGTCTAGCTACAAGACTCGTAAATAAGGAAAAGCGCTTCTTGGGAGGCAACCCATGTTTTGTTTGTTTTTGTGTGTTTATTTGTTTCCGTATGTAAGTTATATTTCTTGTTAATGACTCATGCTTCAAACCGAATTGTGAAAATTCTTTATTTTGTTTTTAACTTTGTCTTAACTACATATAAAGGTATTTTGCAAAAGCTAAGTGTAAGGGAAATCTAAATCGGTTTATATAGAACGAATGAACATGAATCATAACAACGAAATTAGCATACATATTAGTACTTGTTTGAGTCAAATGCTTGTATCGAGTCATAATGAATTTTTGCAGGAATTCCAGGAAGTAAGATCTAGTTTTTCCAGAAATTTTTCCGGAAACTTAACATTAGAATTCTGTCAGAACTTTCTGACGGTGTCAGGGTTAACACCTGACAGCGTCAGGTTATAATTTTCTGCAATTTTTGAAAGTTTTTTATTTTTCCAGAAACCTAAAAAGTTTTGTCAATTCTTTAACTTACAATCTCCAGGAATTCTGCAATATATTCATTCCACAAGCATTATATCTTATTATGTAGATTTTACCGCCGATTTTACGCGAGGTTGGCCTTTATCTTTTTCAGGTTAACAGGTTATTTTGGACAAGAAGACGTTTATTGTTTCGGAAGGGAAGCTTTGAACGTTCGTCTATCTTGGAAGAAGATCTAACCATGTTACATCACTATCCACAACAAACGATTCAGGGGAGTATTTGATTTCATTCTTTCATCTTATTTACTTTTACGTCTTTTATTTGAAAATTGGGGACAATGTTCGGTTTAAGTGTAAGGGGGGTAAATGAAAGCACCGTTGAGAATATACTTACGCTTGATGTTTTGCTTTGTTTGATAGTAAATTTGTAATAAAACCAAGAAAAATATTTGTTAGGGCAATTTTAGCACCAATTTAAAATTTTTTACAACATTTAGAAGTGAACCTTGATCTTAATGAGCGTCTCATGGATAGGAAATTGTATGACTAGCACAAAAATCGTACCACTAAAAAATTTTCCACCCCAAATATGTGAGGTTCGCCCCTAGAATTGGTAGGAAAAGCATCCATCTTTGGTGCTATGATGTGAGTACCGGTAGCATTTAGATTCTAGAACTTGTGTTAAGACCATCTCAAATCCACAAGTGAGACTACATTCGTGTAGTTAAGATTTACTACATGATAAGAGGCATTAGGATTAACCCATTGTTTTACACCCGTATATTTGTTATAATTACATTGACTTCATTGGTCAAGTAATTCTCCCACACCCTTTGCGTTGTATCCATTTTTGGTACACGATACCCTTAGTACACCCTTCCGAGCCTATCCTTTCATTTCGACCTTTGGGCATCTTACTCAAAGTGAGAATTTGTTACACCCCACTAAATGTACACCCAAATCGCCTTAGCCTACCTTGTATGCACCCACTATTCTAATGACTTTACAATCACTATTCTAATGACTCGAATTAAGATAATCGAAAAACTTGGAGTACTTTTAAAATATTTAGCACGTATGGGGGTAATAATGTTGCTCTTCCCCATTACTCCATTACACTAGTACTTTTACCTATGAGTCCCAATCGTCCCAAAACAATATGTACAAGGATATGACTTAACTTAGCAACCATGTAATTGACCGTATAATTAACTAAGGGTTTAACAAATGTTTTCACAATAATGCACCAAAGGTGGGTGCATACAAGGTAGGCTAAGGCGATTTGGGTGTACATTTAGTGGGCTGTAAACAAATTCTCACTTTGAGTAAGATGCTCAAAGGTCGAAACGAAAGGATAGGCTCGAAGGGGTGTACTAGGGGTATCGTGTACCAAAAATGGATACAACACAAAGGTGTGGGAGAATTACTTGACCAATGAAGTCAATGTAATTATAACAAATATACGGGTGTAAAACAATTGGTTAATCCTAATGTCTCTTATCATGTAGTAAATCTTAACTACACGAATGTAGTCTCACTTGTGGATTTGAGATGGTCCTAACGCAAGTTCTAGAATCTAAATACTACCGGTACTCACATCATAGCACCAAAGATGGATGCTTTTCCTACCAATTCTAGGGGCGAACCTCACATATTTGGGGTGGAAAATTTTTTAGTGGTACGGTTTTGTGCTAGTCATACAATTTCCTATCCATGAGACGCTCATTAAGATCAAGGTTTCACTTCTAAATGTTGTAAAAAATTTTAAATTGGCGCTAAAATTGCCCTAACAAACATTTCTCTTGGTTTTATTACAAATTTACTATCAAACAAAGCAAAACATCAAGCATAAGTATATTCTCAACGGTGCTTTCATTTACCCCCCTTACACTTAAACCGAACATTGTCCCCAATGTTCAAATAAAAGACGTAAAAGTAAATAAGATGAAAGAATGAAATCAAATACTCCCCTGAATCGTTTGTTGTGGATAATGATGTAACATGGTTAGATCTTCTTCCAAGATAGACGAACGTTCAAAGCTTCCCTTCCAAAATAATAAACGTCTTCTTGTCCAAAATAACCTGTTAACCTGAAAAAGATAAAGGCCAACCTCGCGTAAAATCGGCGGTAAAATCTACATAATAAGATATAATGCTTGTGGAATGAATATTTTGCAGAATTCCTGGAGATTATAAGTTAAAGAATTGACAAAACTTTTTAGGTTTCCGGAAAAATACAAAACTTTCAAAAATTGCAGAAAATTATAACCTGACGCCGTCAGGTGTTAATCCTGACGCCGTCAGAAAGTTCTGACAGAATTCTCATGTTAAGCTTCCGGGAAAAATTCTGGAAAAACTAGATCTTACTTCCTGGAATTCCTGCAAAAATTCATTATGACTCGATACAAGCATTTGACTCAAACAAGTACTAATATGTATGCTAATTTCATTGTTATGATTCATGTTCATTCGTTCTATATAAACCGATTTAGATTTCCCTTACACTTAGCTTTTGCAAAATACCTTTATATGTAGTTAAGACGAAGTTAAAAACAAAATAAAGCATTTTCACAATTTAGTTTGAAGCATGAATCAATAACAAGAAATATAACTTACATACGGAAACAAATAAAATCAAATAAACACACAAAAACACACAAAACATGGGTTGCCTCCCAAGAAGCGCTTTTCTTTATTTACGAGTCTTGTAGCTAGACTCAAAGTCACCCTATCCGACATAGGTGAGTTCCGCATCGAGGATATCCTTAGGGTTGATTTTGGTTGGAAGTTTCCTATCGGTGCGTTTAGTGAAGTATGACCTCTCAAAATTCTCTCCATCCGGGTCATATAAAGTTATCTTAATGTGCCACGATCCATCTCCTTCCTTAGGTGGCTTTTTCCAATCCCATTTGTGCTTATCACCTTCGCTTTTCCACTTATTCATGGCTAGGTTGATTGGCAAAACTCCTAGGAAGTCGGTCATCTTTCTAAAAACTAGGGGATCTTCAAAGGGATCTAGTTCGGTGTGCCTAGCTAAAAGTTGTTCTACCGTTTGCGTTCGGTTTACAAATTCTTCTTCTAAGTAGAATGGGCGTTGGGGTCCTATAAAGTCTCCTTCTAACCATGGTCCGTATCTAGAAGTCTTCCTATCGAGGGGTTCCTCAATGGTGTCATAGGCATGTTTCTTAACATCATAAACTGACCAAGTTTCTCCTTCTCCTACCGCTATCTTGGATCTCTTACAATCAATCATAGCACTAGCGGTGGCTAGAAATCCTCTTCCTATCAACAAAGGGCATGTGGGGTCACTAATCATATCGAGGACATGGAAATCGGCTAGCATTGTTAACTTTCCTATATGGACATTACGTCCTTCACTACTCCTATCGGGTATGCTACGCTTCCATCCGCTAACCCTATTATTACCTCGGTCTCTTCTAGCTTTCCTAGTTTGAGGGTGGTGTAGAGAGGTAGTGGAAGTAAGTTGAGGCTAGATCCAAGATCGGCTAGTGTGTCATAAGCTTCTGAATTACCAATCTTACATGGTAGGACAAATAGACCCGGATCATCTAACTTCTTAGGTAGTTTGTTTCGAACGAAGGTGGTCCCTTTCTCACCTAATTTGAGCATCTTTTCATATTTTTCTAGTAGGGCGTTATAGTAGGGGGCTCGTTCTAACACATCAATAACCGGACGTTCAAGGTGGAGTTCCTTGAATTCTTCGTCGAGGTCTTGTGTGGGGGGTGTTTCAACTATGTTATCGACCGATTTGGCGTTGGATGCCTTACTTTCGTGGTCTTTTTGAGAAATTTGGGTTTGTTTGAAACACGTGCTCATGGCGTTGACCGAATAGTATTGTAGGCAAGAACTAGGGGACGAAACCGAAGAAATGGAGTTAACGTTTAGTTTCGGGTTCTTGACCGTATCGCTCGGGAGGGCTCCCATTTCTTGGTCATTGAGAATCTTCAACAAAGAATCAATTTTATCGGTCATCTCGCTTTGCTTTTGTTTGAACTCGGATTCAAACTTGGATATACGAGCTTCTTGAGATGCCATAAATTTCGACATCAACCCTTAAAAGTTGTTGGTGCTACCATAGTTGTTGGAAGGATTGTTGTTGAAGGTACGGTTTGAGGAATTATCGTTGGATTGAAACCGGTTAGGTGGGTTGGAAGAATTGTTTTGGGGTGCGTTTTGATTTGACTTCCACCTAAGGTTGGGGTGATTTTTCCATGAGGGGTTGTATGAATCTCCGTAGGGGTTTGGCTCGGGTTTGAAAGTGTACCACTTATCTCCCGCTCCGTCGGTACGCGTGGATGCGTAGTCCGCAAAAGCTTGTTCGGGGAGTTCCATGCAATCACGAGTGTCGTGGGGACCACTACATAATTCGCACGAAGAAGTGATTTTGTTCACTTGGCTTGAAGGTTTAGGAGCTTCGTAGGATTTCATGAGAAACTTGACTTGGTCTTCAAGTTCTATGATCCTACGGTCGGAAGTGCTTGAATTATTCGAAGGCAAAGATATTGCCTTGACCGTTTTATTCAAATCACGGGGATCATTCCAACTTTCGTTGTCATATAGAGCAAGATCTTCTAGGAGATCCCATGATTGTTCCGCACTTAGATCACGTAGCTTGCCACCGGCCGCTTGGTCAATGGTTTGCCTCGTGTGGAGATTGATGTGGTCATAGAAGATTTGGACTTGGAGCCAAAGGTCTATGCCATGATGAGGGACTTTTTGGAGTAAGTCCTTGAATCGAGTCCATGCCTCGTAGAGGGTTTCGCCTTGGCGTTGTTGGAACGCCAAGATATCATTCCTTAGCTTGGTAGTTCTCCCCGGTGGGAAAAATTGAGCAAGGAAACGAGTTGTGAGATCGTCCCAAGAGGTGATGGATCCTGCGGGAAGTCGCTCAAGCCATTGACTAGCTTGGTCCCGTAGAGAGAATTGGAAGAGACGCAATCGGGTCGTCTCTCGAGTTGCAACATCAAGGTCTATGGAATCTACGATTTTGAGGAAATCCTTGAGATGTTGGTTTGGATCTTCGGAACGAAGTCCATGGAATGCGCATCCGCTTTGCACCAACCGGATGGTGTCGGATCGCAAGGGAGTGACATTGGCTCCTTGAGTGAGCTCAATGGTGTTTCGATAGCCAAGGTGGCTAGGTCGGGAATACTCTCCTAAGGTGCGGGGTCTAGGAGGTTGGTTTGGTTGTGGTGGGTGGTTTGGTTGAATTGGGTTGTTGGGATCAAGGATGTTACCACCTTCCATGATGGCGGATGGTAAAGATTACGAACAAAAACACGAAGAAAAAGATAGACTAAAGAAATCCTAGAAAAAGAAAATAAAAATCTCACTAGAAAGGAATCTAGTGAGTAGACCTAAAGAAATAAAAATTCTACCTAAACAATAACTATTCCCCGGCAGCGGCGCCAAAAACTTGATGCGTGGTTTTGTGACCTTACAACAGGTTTTACCTCTCGAGGGATCTCAAGAGGCTTACAACCCCACCAGGCAGTGTACCTGACCGATGTAGTATAGGATAGTGGTAAGTACGGGGGATTGATCGTTCTCTCACAGGGAATAGTGTTCGTTAGGATAGAAAAGCTACTCTAATAGGTCTAAGGGTGGAAGGAAGATTCTTTTTGTATTTTTATATTTTATGGAAAGCAAGTAAAATCTCGGTTTTGGAAGAAGGGCGGAATTAGTTGCTAGTCAACTAACCCAAGTTTACTACTTATGCAAATTAAAATAAAATAAATATCTAAACTATTGTGGTTGTGAAAACAATATGGAGAAAGTTGTGTTTACTTAGATTTCATTACTCCCTAACTATCTTTTACCGGTTAATTGATATGTGTGTTACTTGTGTGGATGAAGGGTGTATTCCTAATAACTCATGGAGTGGCATACATATCTCTCCAATTCTATGAGCTCTTATCTCGCCCTATGCCATGCACGGCACAACCATAGGGGTTGTAAACAGTGGCTCATGCGATAAATACTACCTTAACAGCCTAGTATGCCTTGGCTACATGTTTCCCAAGACGTTCAAGCGCGTTACCATAGAGGAGGTTGGCCAGTTTTCTTGAGCCTAACATTGATGGAACAATCATCCCAACAAACAACAACACACATCAATCAACCAATAATTAATAGTTAGGTTTCATTAGATCTAAGCAAACACTAAAGAATTTAGCTACACATGTTAATTAAAAGACAAGCAAAAGAGATAATCAACCAACACATAGACATATTTATTGAATTAAAGTGAAGACTTATCTTTAATTAAGCATGAGGGTTCCAAGGGTTGGAAACCCTAAAAAGTACAGAAAATTCGTCTTTAGGGTTTGCCCTAAAAGTTCTCCACAAAGTTCCACCAAAGTTCCACCCTAATGAATGAAAATTAGAAAACTATATATAGATTTTACACTCTGACGGCGTCAGGTTATAAGGGCTGACGCCGTCAGCTCGCCGCCAATAGTTTTCTCGGATGGCCTAGATCCACTTTTGACGCCGTCTCCTTATAAAACCTTCTGGGCCATCACTCTTTAACTTTACTCCTGACGGCCTACGTTTCCTAACACCTGACGGCGTCAGGTGTTAAATCCCAATTTTTCTCTGGCCCGTCATTTGATAATTGATTTCCACTTTTTTGTCAAGACTTTCTGACGGCGTCACCTTATGACTTCTGACGCCGTCAGGTTGTAAACCTTCATCTTTTGAGACTTTGTCGTTTTCTTCAATTTTATGCTCCAAAAACGTCCGAATATGCATGTTTTCCAGAATTCTTCTCAAAAGTACCTAAAATGACAAAAGGAACGATTTAGGGCAATATTTGATCACATTTATACGAATTAGGGCTTAAATGACCCCCTAAAAGCGTAACACTTTTCGTCTCATCAATAATGCATTAGCAAGGGTTCCTTTTATACTACAAGAAACCCTAACCCTTCTTACAAGAATCAAATAACAGTAAAACAATATAAGATATTCTACAACCCTTGTCCTAAGATAAACTAAGTTTACATTCTACGGATTAACTATATCCGCAGAATCTTCTCATCCGCAGAAAAACTGTCAGCAGAAACCAGCAAAACTATCTGTAGGATCCTTTCAGCAGCATTCCTCAGCAGTAGTTTCTAGAATTCCCAGCAGATAGATCTGTTGGAGTTTGACAACTCCCGTCACTACTAGAAAAAGGTCTATCCTTGACTCGCATTTTATGACGCACACTACAAGATGACGCGCAAATAGCGAAGTCATAAAATAAGAGTCATAATGAGTAAATTTTTTATTGGGGATGACTCGTTTTCAAAAGCATCATAACATGGGGTCATAATCTGTTAAAATTTAGGCTGCTAGATGAGGTTCGTTTTGCTTCGTCCTAAATAGGGGTCATCTATCTTTTTTCCCCCCCAATCTGCTTCGTTTTTTGGCCAAAAACACACTCCCGCTATACACTCCCTCTCAAAACACTTACCCTAATTTTCTCAAACCTCTCAAAACACTCCCGCTGTACTCTTCCCTCTCACACGTCCCTCTCAAAACACTCAAAACATTCAAATCCCCTCTCAAAACACTCAAACCCCGGCCTCTCAAAACACTCAAAACCCCTCTCAAAATCTCCCGCCCTCAAAACCCCTCTCAAAACAATCAAATCTCTCAAACCCCTCTCAAAACAATCAAATCTCTCAAAACATCAGTTTGCCCTAATTTCCAATCTCAAAACACTCGACATCAGTTTGCCCTAATTTTGAAAGGTATATATGTCGTAATTTGCCCTAATTT
>LBNU01026484.1:141063-153013 GCA_014162995.1 Artemisia annua | reverse complement strand
TGTAGTATTGCGAGTATGGGTTCCTTATTTAGCGAGTATGGTAGTTAGCGAGTAGGGTTCATGGTAGCGAGTATGGGGCTTCCAATTAAGCGAGTATCAACTTCATTATTGCGAGTATGGATCTTGATTCCTTGCGAGTATGGAGAAAATTAATAGCGAGTATTGTTTAGTTCACTTGTTTTTCTCGTTTCATTTTTTATTTACGTCGAGTTAGACTTTTAATTTTATTTTCCTCATCGTTTATCGAGTGAGGTTTTCTTTTCCCTAAATCTTAACGTTATGCTGTCGAATTTTCTTTAAAATATTTTTAGTATCATTTTCTTATTTAAGTCTCGTGTCTTTGCAATTTTAGTTTTAAACTTTTATTACTTTTAATGTTTTACAAGTCTTTTCCTTCATTTATCGCTTTACGTTTTTAACATGAGTCACGAGTAGTTTTAAATCGTGTTTTGCTTAGTGGTTCGAGTTTGTGAGTTAAGTAAGAGCGTTAAACGTTTGTGATAAATAATCGAAAGATTATTTAGACGTGTGATTTAATTATTCGAAGGACGAAAACCTTTGAACGATTAATTCACTCGTTTAGAGTTGTTATCTTTTCAAAAGATTAATCAAAAATAATCTCGAGAAAGGAAAATAACTCGTCACAAACTTTTACCTCAAGCTTAATAAACTTATTCGCGTCGCTTTGCAAACACATTGTCTTTTAAATTCATTTACCGTTTTCATTACTTATCGCTTTTAGTTACCACTTTCTTTAGTCATTTTTATTCATGCAATTTTACTCGTTTACTTATTTCATGTCATTTTACAGCTTTACTTTACTTTAATTTGTCGTTGTAGTATAAACAAAACCATCTTTTAAACCTATTCATCTCACATAACTCACGACTTGAGTGACGAGATCAGTTCAACCCTCGTTGGGACAACGATCCGTGGTTCTTGCTTTCACTAGCTAGAAGATACATATCATGACTCTTCTGGGATGTTTTTGTCACAGCGTAAGTATGCTATGGAGATATTGGAACGTGCACATATGGTTAATTGTAACTCTTCTCGGACTCCTGTTGACACTGAGTCTAAATTGGGTGATGATGGTGTTCCGGTTTCTGATCCAAAGTTATATCGGAATCTTGCAGGTTCTCTTCAGTATCTTACATTCACTAGACCTGATATTATATATGCTGTGCAACAGGTTTGTTTATATATGCATGATCCTCGAGAGCCTCATTTCAATGCTCTCAAGCGCATTTTGCGGTATGTTCGGGGTACATTAGACTATGGTTTGCAGTTGTTTTCCTCATCAACTTCTTCATTGGTTGCTTATTCTGATGCTAATTGGGCTGGATGCCCTACTACTCGGACATCCACTTCAGGCTATTGTGTTTTTCAGGGCAACAATCTCCTCTCCTGGTCCTCTAAGCGCCAACCGACGCTTTCTCGTTCCAGTGCTGAGGCAGAATATCGTGGGGTTGCCAATGCTGTTGCTGAGACTTGTTGGTTGCGGAATCTTTTACATGAGTTGCAAACACCTTTGTCTTCTGCTATGCTAGTCTATTGTGATAATGTTAGTGCTGTTTATTTATCTTCTAATCCGGTTCAGCATCAATGTACAAAGCATATAGAGATTGATATTCATTTTGTACGGGATTTGGTTGCTGCTGGTCAGGTTCGAGTGCTTCATGTCCCATCACGTTATCAGTATGCAGATATTTTTACCAAAGGTCTACCATATGCTTTGTTTCAGGAGTTTAGGACCAGTTTGAGTGTCCGGTGTCCTCCCGCTCAAACTGCGGGGGAGTGTTAGTCGATATATTGATAGTAGAGTTCGAGTCCATGTTATATTTGTATGGGCTAAGGCCCGAGGTCTAGAATGTTCTTTGTAGTGGTATTTATATACTCATTGATATCATTAATAAAGTCACGATTCACAATCAAAACCCTTCATGACACACCTATACCATTAATCAAACTCTTTAATGAACGTTTACACTGTTTAGCATCATAACCTAACGCCCCACCTACTTCGATCAACCTATTCATTTCATCAATAAAAGAAAAAAACCTTTAATGTCTTTTCTTTTGTAATTTCCAAAAGAAGTAACATCATAACCTAACGCTTCACCCACTTCAATCATCCTATTCATTTTATCAATGAAAGAAAAACTATTCATGTTTCTTCTTCTTCTTCTTCTTCTTCTTCTTCTTCTTCTCCTCCTCTCTGTGTAATTTCCAAAAGAAGTAGAACACTTACACTTTTTAAAATTTTATTTTGAATGTGGTCTTGTATTTTCGCACATGTTCTTATCAAATAGCACGTTTTATTTATTCTTGCAACTTTTAATTGTAAACTAACACATCTAACACATGCTATGTATACTACTACATTCATGCCTAAAGTATGAAGGGTATATCATCAAATCTTAGACATGGAACAAATACCAGTATACTACAAGTTCTTATTAAGTATCTTGGTGTCCTTGTATAGTATCCATTCCACGTCTAGACTAGTTAATCACTTTCATGAGTCATTCATAACATTGTTACTCCACTTTACGAGTTCCTTGTATAATATCCCTTTTACAACGTACTTCCAAAACTCATGAAGCATGGTAAATCATTGATCATCCGCAATTCTGGAGCGCGGGTGGTTAAGAGAAGATTGCAGCTAACTTGACCTTTTATCAAAACTCTCAAACCTAACGTTATCTCTATGGTTAATAAAAATATTTGCAATAATTGAACTCATAACCTGTTCTTTTATACTGATTACATTTAAAATGGTTTCATCTTTTGCTGATAAATAGTTTGGTTGAATCATCTCACCTAACGAATCTATTTGTTCTGAAAATTAGCTAAAAATAGAAGTAGACGTCATGACTCGTATATCTAATCGATACGTTTGTTGGCTACTTGTATATATATTAAATAGAGTAAAATACATAGTTCGTTACTGAACTTGTTGAACCCAATATACGCGTTGAGTTTAAAAAAAATACACCCAAGATCCCTACTGTACACTTTTTGCATCCCCATGATCCCTATCCCTACTGTACACTTTTTGCATCCCTTAAGGTTCTTTTGACTAACACCCGTGAGTCAATATCAGTTAACTACCTTATGTGCCTTGCTCATGAGGGTATTCTGGTCAATTCGGGTCTTGTCTTCTTCCACCTCCTGCTTCTTCATCTTCACTCACCACCACTAATCATTACAACCATCCACCACCATCACAACCATCCACCACCACCCACCACCATTATCAATTTTTTCATTTTTTCATTGATGAGTGTGAATGTGTGTGGGGGGTTAGATAGAAAATATTGAATGACTAAAATGCCCCTCAGTATATTTGTTTATTTTAATCTAAACCGTTGGATGGAAAAAGAATGGGTGGTTAAGATCTTGTTATTTGTTCTTTAGATAAATTTAGTTTCGTATTGAACTTTTCTCATAACTGATTTCATTAAGTTAGTCGCATGGTCGTTTAGTTGTAGTTTTGACAATATTGTCAAGCATAAATATAAGTTACATGACGAGATAGATATAAACATTTAACTAAGGATCGAAGTTCTCAAACCGGAGGATTCTTTTAGGATCACGATTCAGTCAGTCACCGTGGCAGGAAGTGTGTGAGGAAAGTGACCGATGGAAATGAAGATGCATAAAGGAAAAATAAAAAGTTAATAATGGTGGTGGTGGGTGGTGGTGGTGGTGGATGGTTGTGATGGTGGTGGGTGGTGGTAGATGGTTGTGATGATTGGTGGTGGTGAGTGTAGATAAGAAGAAGGAGGTGAAAGAAGACAAGACACGAATTGACCAAAATACCCTCATGTGCAAGGCACATAAGGTAGTTAACTGATATTGACTAACGGGCGTTAGTCAAAAGGACCTCTGGGGATACAGAAAGTGTACAGGTAGGGACCTTGGGCATATTTTTTTTCTAAGACTCAGTGCGTATATCGGGTACAAATGAAATAAAGAATGATGTATTTTACTCTTAAATTTAATATACAACTATACATATAAGTAGGCGATGTCAACGGGTCGGGGAATATCGGGGATCGTATTTCCCATCTCTATCCCGGCTTTTACTTTCCATCCCCATCCCCGTCGAGGAATAGTTTTACATCATCATCCCTGTCCCCACCGGGGATCGGGGATCCACTTATTGATCCCCTTTGATCGACATGCTAGCTAGCAGTATATGTATATACAATCTAAGTTTGAGGGTTTTGCAATTAAAATACAAGCCAGTTTAGTGACCAAGTCTTTGTTGCGGTGGCTTTTGTAATATAAATTAATCATAGTAGTTTTTTTGAATGAGATGCTCTTAAGAGAGAGTGTAATGAGTCTGTCGACTGCATGGTTGATTATCAAAATGGATGTCCTTCCCCTTACACCACCCCACTTGCAATGCAACTTTAACCGAAAAAAATCACAAGTTGGTCGTAAACATGATCGATTATTTTTTCTTTGTTTTTTGTGAGTGTATTATTTAATTATTTTGTGAGGTTTGATGGTGTCTTCGTTCTTCTTATTACACTAAATTGATAATGAGGTTGTTGTAAAGAAAGAAAGGTGATGTCAGTGGCGGATTCAGGAATTTTAAATATGTGTGGCATGATTTTTACCCCGAGTTTTGATAAAATAAAATAGAAAATATTTGACAAGTTAACAAAGTTACCGCGGTCATCTTGCAACTTAACAAATTGTATTTCCTGTCTTTACTAGACAATCTCAGCAATAATCGTCCACATAAAATTCATCTCCAATTTGTGTGGAGATCGAAAATTTTAGTTTTCCGCTTTTAGTTTTCCGGCTTATGTTTACGATTTAGTGAATTGAATGCCATTCAAACATACCACAAGAACAACCATTAGTCTCTCTCTCTCTCTCTCTCCCTTCATTTTTACAAACTAAGCGGGTTTGTTTTTTCGTTGGGTCTTATAGTTTATTTACAATGCACAATTTCATGCAGTCAGCCGAATGAGGGTATGATCACAAAAGTAAAATATAATTGACACAAACAATTTTGAAATTATCCACTTCAAATGTTCGATCCATATGTGGCTAGTGGCACAGGTAGCCAAAGACTACNTTTTTTGAACCGGCGAAAAATTGAATATATTGCCTTTGAGAGAAAATTTTAACAATATTGTAGCTAACTAGATCATCAAATGATCACAATGACTAAAGGAAAAACTAACTACATTCATTGAATGAGGACATCAGCTCTATCAATAAACTTATCTTAGCAAAGAAGTTGAGTTGGGTACCTTCGATCCACTTTACAATGTTGTTATCGGTTGATTTGTTTGAAGCTTGTAGCCATAAGAAGCTTTGAATCTGAATCTCAGTACCAATCTTACTCGGGCAACAATAACAGCTGTTAAATACTGCTTCGTTCCTTGCTAACCATATATGCCAATATGCCATGCTGTGAATCTGATCACAACCTTCAAGTAAAAACTAATTCTTCCAACTCTATATGGGTTGCACCTTTTTAAACTTTCAAATGTTCTTACGTCTAGCCTTAGTAAATCCCTGGTTTTTATGTACTTAAGCATAAATATTTCCATTTGCAATGATATATCATTTTCAAAATTATTTATTAATTGCCCGCAGTTGTTGGGAGAGAAAAATGTCTGTAAAGATGCTCAAAATCTAGAAAATACAGTCAAATTATTTGTAGACTCGTGTCACTCAAAATAATACGAATGGTAGCTTGTAACATTTTATCCGACGTTTATTTTTTATCTCCTAAGTTTAGAAACATCTTAAATATTCAAATAATAGAAGATTTAATTATTTATACACCATGTTACATCCTTGTCAATATAAAAACAAAAAAAGTGCTACAACGACCGAAAACAATAAAGAAAAAACTTTAGTGGTTATAACTTATAACTGATTCGTTGATGAAAATAGTAGGTAAATATTGCATCACAAATTAGGTCCCATTGTCACATTTTATGTCATTATCATTCATATTTCCAATTTTCCACCAACACGCACCTTACAAAGGCCAAATTATTCCTATGCCTCATTCTTCCACGTACTCGTCCTACCACTGTCACATATTTTTCCCGTCATCGACGCCGACCCAAGGTTTCTACAATCCGTAAAACTTAACCCGATGAAGCTCAAAACCGAAAAACTAAGTCGCTTTAAGTTCCACGGGCACGATATCTATGGCGGTCCAAACCCTACAGCTGTTAGTATTGTCCAACATCCTAGCAAAAACAATGCAACATCAGGAACCTGGATGCACTGACCGAAAAGCCCGGAAGAGATTCCAAGTTATTGGGACGAGCACAAGGATTTTATGGACAAGCGTCGCAACAGGAACCTGGATTGCAGGAGCGGAGCTAATAGGATGACTAGTGGGTGCTGAGCCACCCCTAATTAACCCACTTTAATTTATTCAGTTGTTATTCGATAAAATAGCTAGTTACTTAATAACTTTTGCAATCAGCCCCCTTAGTCATATAAATATGACGTATAATGTTAAAAACGAACAACGTGAACAATCAAATAATACTATAAAATGAATTTACTTGTCAAACTATGCTTTTCTAACTTTAATTTACCATTATTCATCATGGCATTAGGTTGAATCATGATTTGAAAAAAAATTAATAATAATAAAAATTAAAATAAAATAAAAAATCGTAGATACATCAGTGAGCGATGTTTTTCACCATAGTTTTTACGTCTAGTTCAGCCCCCTTACTTAAAATCCTAGCTCCCCCTGGTTGGATTGTTGATAGCCATGGATTTTATGTTTTCGACTGGGAAATATAAAGGGAGCACGTTGTCGATATTGGGCATGAATGCGGTGTTTCATAAGGTGAGGGAAATGCCGGTTATCGGAGGAAGCGGGCTTTTTCGATTTGCTTGAGGTTATGTTCAAGCGAGTACACATACTTTTGATTTGAAAAAAGGAGATGCATGTGTTGAGCATAATGTATATGTCATGCATTATTAATCTTGTTGTTATTTTTTTATATTTTCTTTTGATAACAAGTTTATTAGTCATTCCGCTTTTTGATGGTTATGTATTTGTAATCTTTTGGAGTTGATTAGTCATAAATTATAATTTCTTGTTTATGTTGTTCTATATATTTTAATGTGTCGAGAATAATGTTTATGCCATGCATTATTGACCCACTGACAAATTAAAGTGTAATCCAAGGTCTTCGAGGACCCGATTCACTTACGAACCAAAGTGTGGTCCACCAACGACGAACCTAAATGTGATTTACTGATGAACAAAAGTGTGATCCACTGATGAATCAAAGTATGATCCACTAATGATACAAAAAGGATGATCCAAAAGGACGATTCCAATTAATAGACCAAAAGGACACAGTGAAAGTTCGTCACTAGCAGACAAGCTCCACGCCATTCCAAAAATGCCATCCTAGCCATAAAGCTATATATACGAACAAGCACATAGAGTGCATGCTTAATTCTCGGAATAGGTGAGTAGTATAAATAGCACAAACTATTGATATCGAGAGACGACATCATATCCTCAGGAGGAATTACTCTGAGCCGAACGAGCACTTAAATTGTCATGCTAACTTTATACTTCATACTTCATTCATATCACCCATACTTATTCTCACACCGGAGTTGGGTCTCGGACTGAATACCCGAGGCGAGGCTAATGTATGCCACTTGTCTTATCACAGCTTAAGACTTAGCAGGAGGTACAAAGTTTTACGAAGTTCGGAGCACTTTAAGTCGATCCGAACATCCTTGAAGACCCGAATTTCTCCTCCATATCACGAGTGCATTAAAATGTTGTAAGTTAAGTATGAATAATTATACCTTTTAAAAATTTAAGACAAAACTATCTACTTTATACGGGAGTAAAATAAGATGTGTCGATGCATGTTCTTTTATGCTGTAAAAATGAAACTAAACAAACTTTTGACCTTAAAACTCCGAGAATATGGTAACCCTTGCTGCCCTGGGCTACAAGACTAGCTACCCTCTATACGTTTTTAATTTCGGTTCCATCACCAAGCATGGTTGTTATAAATTAAAGTGCTACCGGATTGAAATATATATAGAACAACATAAACAAGAAATTATATATTATGACTAATCATCTCCAAAAAGATTACAAATACTAAGCCATCAAAAAGTGAAATGACTAATAAACAACAAGATCAATAATGCATGACATAAACATTATACTCAACACATGCATCTCCTGTTTTTATATCAAAAGTATGTGTACTTGCTTGAACATAACCTCTAGCAAATCGAAAAAGCCCACTTCCTCCGATAACCGGCATCTCCCTCACCTTATGAAACACAGGATTTCGACCCATAATCGTCAAAGTACTCCCGTTATATTTTCCAGTCGTAAATACAAAGTTCATAGCCATCAACAATCCAGGTTCCTGTTGGGACGCTTGTCCATAAAACCCTTGTGCTCGTCCCAATAACTTGGAATTTCTTTCGGGCTTTTCGGTCAACATATCATCGATCATGCTAATCTGACCAAAACCTGTAGGTGATGTAGTATTGTTTATGGTAGGAGGTTGGACAATACCAACAGCTGTAGGGTTTGGACCGCTATAGATATCGTGCCAGTAGAACTTAAAGTGACTTAGTTTTTCGGTTTTGTGCTTCATCGGGTTAAGTTTTACGGATTGTAGAAACCTTGGGTCGGCTTCGGTGACGGGAAAAATATGTGACAATGCCATGACGAGTGGAAGAATGAGGCATAGGAATAATTTGGCCATTGGAAAGTTAAGGTACGTGTTGGTGGAAATATGAATGATATGATATGATATGACAAAAGAAATGTGACAATGGGACCTAATTTATAAGGCAAATCTTTACCTACTATATTTTCTTCAACCAATCAATTATAACCACTAAAGTTTTTTGTTTAATGTTTTCGGTCGTTGAATAGTTGCCCTTCTTTGTTTTTACATTGACAAGGATTTACTGCAGGGTATAATTCAATAAATCTTTTATTATTTATTTATTTAAGATGTTTCGTAACATGGGAATCAGAATATGATCAACCAACAGGTAGCACTGAAAAAATTGAATGCGTATAAAACGTTAGAAAGCATCATGTTATTAGAGTGACACGAGTTTGCAAATTATTTGACGGGTAAGGATTCAGTGAGAGAAGAATGAGTAATAACTATAACCACATATTTGAGATGCGTTAATTTGAATTAGATGCATCTTTATTCATTTAGATGCATCCCAATTAGTTTCAAAAGTAATTTTGAAGTGAAAACGATGCAAAGTAGTACTTGCAACAAATTTGACCCACAGAGGACGAAAAATACATAAGATTTTCCTAACTTGCTAAAATGCATCTAATATATGTATATGCATCTAATTTTTTGCTAGAAAATATATTATGGTGCATCTAAAAGATTAGGGATGCATCTAATTCAAGTCGATGCATCTCTAATATGTGGTTATAGTTATTTCTCATCCTTCTCATTTTAAGAGTTCTTCTCATTTGATCCTAAGTCATTATTTGACTGGGTTTTCTTTAAGCTTTGAGTAACTTTAGAGACATATTTCTCTAGAACATGTCATAACAACCGCGGCTATTTTATCATTTTCTTTGAAAATAACGTGTCATTGCAAATGGAAATAGTCATGTTTAAGAAACAGATATAAAACTAGGAATTCTCTTAAGAGCATTTCATTTGAAAGACAACTATGTAATATATTGATATGCCCATTCATAGAGTGGTCGATCTTCCATTACTTTGCAATACAAAAACTAGAATACTAGGGGATTTCACAACGCGGTTTAGTTAAGTTAATTTGAAATTTTAAATTTTTCATCACGGGCGGGTAGTTAATTTTATGAATATGGGTAATATGTTCTCATACAATGTTGCCCAATCTGACCTAGCTGGCGAGAGATCCCAGTTCGCGACAGAGAACAAGACAGCAAGCGAGCGTACTTTTGTTCGCTTCTTCTCCACCAAGCCCCGAAGTTTAAGGATAACTGTAGGTCGGTGGCTATAACCCGAAACTAAACTATATTAGGCGGATGACCAGACATACGGATACCTAAAAAGAGCTGTTACACGCGATTCAGATCATGATTAACCACTTATAACATTTAATCGAATCGAACCAAATGACTACATGATCAATAACGTAAAATGTCATTGCAGTATAATTGAATAACATTGAAATATTAAAAATATAGGTAAGTTGTTCCGTCACAATTATAACATTCAAAACATTGTTAATAACAAATTAGCTAAGGCAATTTTATCAACGTTTACAGTTTACGATAGGATTGATCTAAATCATATATAGATGTTAGTAAATATTTACATTAGGCAAGTAAAAAAACCATTTTATTATAATAGTAGGGCAATAATAGAATCAATGGTGTCGTACATTTCTATGAATATTTAGTTAAAAAAACACATTCGGTTCGGTTAACTACAGATATTTGAAAATAAAAACCAAGACCAACTGTGATAAGCGGGTTTTCCTTTTTCAAGTTTTCCGGTTTTAGTTTCTTCGGTTAACTTTTTTTATGGTTAGTAGGTTGGCTTGGTTTGTCGGTTTATTGGGTTTTTCTGGTTTCAGGTTTTTTGTTTTCGGTTTTTTCAGTCAACAGTTTTTTATGGTTAGCAGTCCTAGGGACGGAGCTTGAGCAATATTACTGGAGAGGCCTAAATGTAGTCATAAGAATTTTGAAGGGGCAAACCCATAATTATTTTACATTTATACTAATTTTTTAGAAATAATATACAAAACTACAAAAAAAATAAAAAAAAATAAATAATAAAAAATAAATAATAATAATAAATAAAAAATAATAATAATAATAATGCTTGGTGGTCCTAGATTTGAGTGGCAATAATCCCCACTTACCCTTAGTAAGCTCCGTCTATGAGCAGGCCGGCTCGATTTGTCGGGTTCTCGGATTTTTGGAACACCCGCAACAAACACCACCACAGTAAAGATTTTAGTCATCAAACTTAGCTTTTATGATGATGGAAACCCTCAAACTTAGATTGTATATATGCATAGTGCTAGCTAGCATGGTAGCATGTCATATGGTCCCATACTCCCATATCTAAATCAAAAAAGCCACGATTGTATCTTTTTCAACGTTGATGACATCTTTATTAACAAGGATGTCGATTCGACAGTGACATGGGTGATTTTATAGAAACACGGTTTCGTACAAAATGGTTATAAAGACATTGTCTTATTGACAGTTTAATTTCTGTTTTACCTAACCCACCGCCAAGTGTATATTTAGATGAATATTCGTAGTCCTTAACCAACTAACCTTTAATTTTTTTTTTCTTATTTTTTTAACAATATCTTTTTTATACACTATACCATCTATCTAACAATATATATCACGAAAGTCTTGGGTAACCCTTGTTCTTAATAGTCAATACTTAATACAACCTAGTTGTTTATAAATTAATTAATCTTGAAAATTATTTGATACTACCAAAAAAACTAGAGATCGTATATGAGCTAAATCATATGTCACAAGAGACTATACAACAAATATCTATTTACATATGAAATACTACTTTCCTTTGGGCTTTTTGGAAATTAAAGTAGTTGCTTGGACCAAATCAATGAAATCATGACCTAAGAAAGCACGTTTATTGTTTAAGTGGTCTTAAAATAGAACGCACGTAAACAACTAGACATCATGACTCTTAATCTAATTGGTTTATTAACAATGGTGGTAACACTTACATTTTAAAATTGATTATTTTGGTATAAAATGACTTGTTTTGTCTAGAAGGTAGTAGCCTAGAAGGTCATGTTTTTTTCTGATTTGCTCTAACTTCTTAAACTAACTTTTAGATTTTGTTATCATGAAGATGAAAAAAAAAAAAAAAAAAAAAAAAAAAAAAAAAAAAAAAAAAAAAAAAAAAAAAAAAAAAAAAAAAATTTTTTT
>LBNU01026484.1:129516-140727 GCA_014162995.1 Artemisia annua | reverse complement strand
AAAAAAAACTGAATTTATTAAGTCATATGAAAACTGTTTGTTTGTGACTTAATAGAGAAAGATGACTGAAAATATTAAGTAATAAAACTGAGGGTGTCTGCATTAAGTCGTCTGTTAATTAAACATGACTTAATAGAAAATTTTAACAAACAAGCCCTTAATTTTGGATAAAAGCCTTTGAATTAAAGAACACCAAAAAAACCAATTTAGAGTCGTAATAATCAGTTTTATCCATCTCTGCTACTTATAATGCATGTATATGCATTTTTAAATTTAAAATATTTAAATTTAAGTAATGTTCATTGCTTATAATATCTTTTAAATTTAAATATTTTAATGGCAAATAATATTAGTAGATTATTTTACCATTGATTAAAAATGGTAACATCATATAAAATTAAACTAATATTTTAAATATTTTCCTTAAACTTTTACTCCATCCATAAAATATTAAATGTCCAATTTGATATTTTGAAGTCTTTTTTTCTCAACTTTTACCTTAAATATTTTTGTTTGTGTTATATAATACTTGATGCAAAATATATGAATGGATTGAGTTTTAAATGTATTTTCACTATGTATAATTTTTATCAAATAATATTTAACAAAAAACAAAAATATTTAAGATCAAAGTTAAAAAGAAAAGACTTGAAAGTCAATACTAGACATTTAATATGGGACGTAGGGAGTATCATTTTTTTTTTTCTAAACCACGAAATTTTTTTCCGCGTTAACTATAAACTGAACCCGCAAGTTTTTGCATCAAGGGTTAAACAAAATTCTTGATTTCACAAGTATAATTATTTGTCGGTATACACCGTCGCTTTGCACGATTATTCATCTAGTATTATAAATTAACAATAATTACTTTAATTACCACTTCTAAGGTAACCCAGTGGTAAAATGTCATTAGGCTAATACTAATGGTAACCCACTACTACACAAAATGTTATTTGATACGGTGATTAGCTACGGTTACACAAACACCCGTAGCAAAAAACAAAAAATAAGTCTTTTGGTACGGTTTTCAAAAAAACCGTGGTAAACAAAACCAATTTGCTACGGTTCTTTTAATTACTTTGTCATCTGCTACGGTTTATTTTTAAACCGTAGCAAATAACCGTGGTTTGCTACGGTTTTTTAGTAACCGTGTTAAATGATCCATTTTCTACTACGGTTTTGTTTAGAACCGTAGCAAAAAAAAAATTCAAACCACAGATCTGCTCCCCCAACGGAAACCTGCTACCTATTCACCCACATTTACTTTTCATTCTCATTCCAAACACCAACATTTACTCCTCAACTCAAATCTTTCAAAACCATAACATTAAACACTTCAATCAACAACCATAATAAATTTAACTTAAACCTCACAAAACTACATACATGGTAACAATTATATTTTGTGGATATTTTTATTTATTTTTACTTGTTGTAACTCTTTTATACTTGACTAATATATATTTTTTATTTGTATAGGTATTCATATTAGAGCTTTTCCACTCAATTTAAAAATTTTCGGATCATAAGGTGAGTTTATAAACTTTTTGTAATTTTTACTATTAGTTCTAAATACTTGTACATACTTATATTGTTGATACGCTTATTTGTGTATATATAGCATGTGCATCTAGGAGTTATTAGTAGATCATGATATGAAATTAGTTAGTACCCGTCCGAAACTAATCTAATAGAGATTAATTTCGGGCAGTCCCCGTTTGGGACTGCCTTTTGAATATTTTGTCTCATTTAGGATGCGTACACGTTTTAGCGAGTTGAAATTTTAAGAAAAAATCGGTATACATTTCTCCTTACTCCTACGAGTTTGCATTTTATACGCATACTTGGGGAGTTGAGGGGAAATGCTGCCGATTTTTTCTTAAATAGTCAACCCGCTAGAACGTATACACATATGAGATAAAATATTCAAAAGGTGGGTTAGGATTTGCCACACGTGACCACCTATGTTTCATTCGTACGTGCATATGATTTATTATGTTGTTTTAAAATTTCAGATGGAACGACAATGGATGTATGGGATGAGCCTTAATGACCCAGAATTTGTGAAAGGAGTGGAAAGTTTTCTTATAGCTGCTGAGTCTAACCGAGTGGCTAAGGGAGATATTGAGATTTTTTGTCCTTGTTCGAAATGTAAAAATTTTGAGCCCTTTACTGATATCAAAACGATTGAGTGGCATTTGCATAGATACGGTTTTGTCCGTAACTATACTTGTTGGTCAGAGCATGGGGAATCACTAGTTGGTAATAGCACTTCAAGTCATGTATCAAATACTAATGAAAACAATGATTCTTGCATTAATGATAAACATGAAAATTTAAAAGAGATGTTGCATGATTTAGAGGCTAATGATGGTGATATTGATCAAGAAGATTTACAACAATTGTTTGAAGAAGCAGAGAAACCAGTGTACGATGGTTGCAAGAATTTTTCCGTACTTTCGGCTGTTTTGGAGTTGTTAAAGTTAAAAGCAAATAGTAGTTGGAGTGATACTAGCTTCACAAAGCTATTAGAGTTTTTACACAGACTGCTTCCCGATAATAATGAGTTACCCATTTCTACATACCAAGCTAAAAAAATAATGTGTCCAATGGGACTCGAAATTGAAAGAATACACGCATGTCCGAATGATTGTATGTTGTATAGGGGTGATAAGTACGAAAACTTGCATTCATGTGTTACTTGCAAAACATCAAGGTATAAGAAAGAACCGAATGAAATTGATGATGATGTGACAAAAAATGGACCCCCGGCTAAGTTATTGTGGTATTTTCCCATCATACCAAGACTCAAATGGTTATTTGAAAACAAGAAAGAGGCCAATTGTTGCGTTGGCATTTCGATCAGCGTAAAGATGACGGGAAATTAAGGCATGTGGCGGACTCCCCTCAATGGAGAAAAATTAACAACAAATTTTCAGACTTCAGTAAAGATGCTAGAAATATTCGTTTTGGACTAAGCTCAGATGGAATTAACCCATTCGGAAACATGAGCAGTCGTTATAGTACTTGGCCGGTTCTTTTATGTATGTACAATCTTCCACCGTGGTTATGCATGAAACGTAAATACATTATGATGTCATTGTTAATTTCCGGTCCAAAACAGCCTGGTAATGACATTGACGTGTATTTGTCTCCTCTCATTGACGATATGAAAGAATTGTGGAAACCGGGTGTAGAAATGTATGATGCGTATAAGAAAGAGAAATTTTGGTTGCGAGCCATGATTTTTTGCACCATAAATGATTTTCCGGCATACGGAAATTTGTCAGGATACAGCACGAAGGGTAAACAAGCATGCCCGATTTGTGAAGATGAGACATCCTCAAGGTGGTTAGACAATAGCAAAAAAACCGTGTTCATGGGCCATCGAAGATCGCTTCCAAAAAATCACGAGTATCGTTATATGAGTTCGGAGTTTGACGGATGTACGGAGTTTGGACGAGTCAGGACACGATTTAGTGGAGATACTGCACTTTCTCGAGTTTCTAATCTAAACACTGTGTTTGGAAAAGGAAAAGGACGTCAAATTGAACAAGGAACGTGGAAAAAAAGATCAATTTTTTGGGAATTAGAATATTGGAAGGATTTGGAAGTGCGACATTGTATCGACGTTATGCACATTGAAAAGAATGTATGTGACAGCTTGTTGGGGTTATTGTTGAATATTCCGGGGAAAACTAAAGATGGTATTAATGCTCGAAAAGATATGGTCTCATTGGGAATCCGGTTAGAGCTCGCCCCTGTTGAGAATGACAAAAAACGCACCTATCTGCCACCAGCGTGTTATACCATGTCAAAAGTAGAAAAAACCCAATTTTGTAAATGCTTACATGATATTAAGGTTCCAACTAGCTATTCAGCGAACATTAGGAGCTTGGTATCCATGAAAGATTGTAAACTACAAGGAATGAAGTCACATGATTGTCATGTTTTAATGGCACATATGATTCCCATCGCAATTCGTGGTTTGTTACCAAAGCATGTCCGACATACAATCACAAAACTTTGTTTGTTTTTTAACATGATTCACTCGAAAGTGATTGACCCCGAAGTTTTGGATTCATGGCAGAAAGATATTATAATTACTTTATGTCAATTAGAGATGTACTTCCCGCCGTCCTTTTTCGATGTCATGGTTCACCTGGTATCTCACATCGTCGGTGAAATTAAGGCTTGCGGTCCTGTATTTTTACGTTACATGTACCCTTTTGAGAGATATATGGGTGTTGTGAAGCGGTATGTAAGGAACCGGTCTCGAACCGACGGTAGTATTGTTGAAGGATATGCTTCTGAGGAGGTCATCGACTTTTATACAAACTATTTGGAGGGTGTAAAAGGTATTGGAGTTCCTCAAAGTCGTCATGTGGGCAGACTTCATGGGGTAGGTACAATTGGACCGAGACAATCAAGCCCAGAGCATGAGCTTTTTGATATTGCACATTCTGTAGTCCTTAAACATATGACATGTGTTGCTCCTTACATTAAGGAGCATATGGAAATGTTACGTGCAAAAAACATTGGTAGAACGGAGACATGGTATATGAAGAGGCATAATGAGCAGTTTGCTACTTGGCTAAAAGACAAAGTGGATGCAAACGTTGGTCAACCAAACATCGATAAAACAGTGGAAAAGCTAGGAGAGGGCCCGAGATTGCTAGTCAAAACATACGAAGGATACGAAATTAACGGCTATACATTTTACACTAAGATGCGAGATGAAAGGAGTACGGTGCAAAATAGCGGAGTTATAGTGATAGCCTCCACAGGGATTACCAAAAAGTCGTATTACGGGGTGATACAAGAAATTTGGGAGCTGGATTATTATTCTTTCAAAATACCTTTGTTTAAGTGTAAGTGGGTAAATAATAGCTCGGGTGTTAAAGTTGACGACTATGGTTTCACACTTGTCGACCTTGAAACTGACGGTTATGTGTCTGAACCCTTCATTCTCGCAAAGCAAGCCACACAAGTATTTTTCGTTCAAGACCCTAGCAATCCAAGATGGCACGTCGTTATGCCTGGTAAACGACATATACTTGGTGTTGATAATGTTGTTGACGAGGAAGAATACGACCAGTTTGACGAGCTACCACCATTTTCAGCGGGTATTCCACCGGTAGATGGTAACACCACATACTTACGATCCGACCATGATGAAGGACTATGGGTTGATGCACCCGGCGCCAAACGAAGGTATGTATATATTATATAATTCATAGTGTTAACTAAAAGTAAATTATTAAATATGTTCAGTTTGTTAATTATACTTTTGCTTGCAGGAAAAAGTGAACGACCAAGAAAAGAGTTTCAAGAAATCTAAGAAGACGTTTATCTCTTTTATTTATTTGTTTCAAAAAATATGTAAACAAACTTATTCAAAATATTAAGTTTACATGTTATTTTTAACTTTTAATTTTATGTTGTTTATGAAAAAATTTGGTTCCCTCCCAATTTTTTAGTTGGACCGCCAAAACCTTATTTTGGTAAACACGCGGCTTAACCCTAGCCATCACAACCCCACTTCACACTTTTCACAAACACTCCGCCCCCAATTTCCCTCCTCCCTGTGTGTTGCCATGAAACAAATAAACATCCTTAATTTATCCACTAAATCTTTCAATTTCTGCTACCATCTTGACAACCAAACATCCTTAAACTTATTGAAACCTTATTAATCACAAAATCTTTCACAAAAATACCAAATTTCAGATTTATTGGGGCAAAAAAGGGTTTGAGTTTGAAGGTGTATTTGGTTTAATTTCTTCAAGTTTCTTAGCTCATCTTCGTGGGTAACTATTTATACTCATTATTTGATTTTATGCTTTTTTTTTCTTCATTAGTTTAGTAAATTTGAGCAGCTTAGGATTAATTATTTATCTCACTAATTATCTTCATATAAAAGTTTAATCCCAAAGGGTATATGATAGCGTATATGATTCAATTAGATGGATTTTGGTTAAAAAGTGGAGGGATATCCCGTAAAGGTGTAAACTGTGTACTAAATGTGAAAATCAGATGGAAACTCGAAATTATTTTAATCAAATTTTTTAATGAACTATGGAAATACAAAGGAAATTGAAAAAGAAAATTTGTGTATACTCAAATTTATTAAATTTGGATTTACGAGCAACAAGCTGCACCGAAACAAACGAACAAAATCTTACATGGATGGTTTAATACCATGGGCAGGTCACTTTTCAATTCCAGTTGTGAGCTAATTAAAGCTCACTAATTAGTACATTTCAGGTACTCAACATCTTAGGTATTTATACAATGTCGAATCGGGGTAAGCGAGGTGTAGCAAAGGGATCCAGAGATTTTGAAGGAGCTGAGTATGTAGTTAAGTTTAGTAATAAGAAGTTACCATGTGGCAAAAATCATAACCGCTTCATGAATGATTTTAATCGAGCATGTGAAAAACATTTTCCTTACTGGATGGAGTGGAAAAAAATAAAGGTTGAAGTGTGGGATCACGTATGGGAAAGTATTAAGGTATTACATTATATATCAATTCATATCTTGTATATATGATGTGTATGTATTAACTAATTGTTTCACCAATTTACCTATTTTGTTAATCATTAGGTTCAATGGAATATTAAAGATGATTATGCGAAGGATGAAATGTTTAAGAAAGCTAATGACGCACACAGGACATTTAAATCCAAGCTCAATAAATACTTTGTCGAAAAAAATGATAACAACCCTAGATCAAAATTCAGTTTCGTGGACATGACACATTGGGACGAGTTCGTTGCTAGGTGTCGGTCGGAAGAATTTCAGGTGAGTATATGATTTTGTGTATGAACATACTAGTTTATAAATGTTTCTGATTGTGGTTTTTTACGTATGTGTGAAGCTTAGAAGTGCTAAAGCTAAAGCGAGTGCACGTAAAAACAAAAACCCTTCGCGACTTGGGCGTACTGGTCTTGCAGATAGGGAAGAAACTTGGAGGGGTGAATGGGACCAGCTGGTATTGCAACACCCATGGTTAAGTGTAATCCAAAATGACCGCTCCAAGACATATGCTTTGGCACACTTACCAAAAGACAAAACAACATTGGGTGCAAGAAAGTTAACAGAATATATGGAAGGAAGACTTCGACAATTGGTAAATCCATATATGCTAGTATCACGATATGTATCACTAATATAAAGATGTATATAATTTCTAATGATTGTTTTATATTTGTGGACAGGCTGAAAAAGAGCAAAAGATGCTCGAAGATGGTACATACCANCCCTTGCAAATACGGTGCCACGTATATGTCTTTTCCTGGATTTTTTCCCTTAGTACTAATAATGTGATCCACAACTTGTTCACTGTTGCTTAAACATTCACTTGATACAATGAGATGTGGATTGAGGAAAACGCATTTGTTGTGATGAAGACCATTCGCAATCGAATGTAAATGCCTATCATCAAGAAAATAAAATACGAGTTAGTGGGTGTTTGGATGCTGCTTGGGGGCTGTTCTCGGGGGTGTTTAGTTGCGGCTATAAGAGGGGTGGTTGGTTGATCGTGATATAAAGTTCTTCATTCAGCAGCATCCAAACACCCACTAACTCGTATTTTATTTTCTTGATGATAGGCATTTACATTCGATTGCGAATGGTCTTCATCACAACAAATGCGTTTTCCTCAATCCACATCTCATTGTATCAAGTGAATGTTTAAGCAACAGTGAACAAGTTGTGGATCACATTATTAGTACTAAGGGAAAAAATCCAGGAAAAGACATATACGTGGCACCGTATTTGCAAGGGTAATATCTTTGCTTGTTATACGGATATTATTATATGTATGTGCTTTAATCTATATCTATACTGAAATGATGAAACTTTTGTGTAGCGGGAGTCATTGGCTTCTTTTTGTGGTTTGCCCAAATTTGAGGAGGGGCTATATAGTGGATTCGTCGAAAGGTGATAATACTGAGAAAAATTATTATTTCCCAAAGATAGTAGAGAGGTAAATTTTCAAATATTGACTTTGAGTTGACCCGTATTTTTTTTAAAAGATAGTTATAGTTTTGCTTTTTCAATATAGGGCTTTCGAGATCAAGTTTGATTGGACGATGGCTAAGGTAAGTTATCTACAATTGTTGTTGTGTATATATGATGACTTGGTTGTTGCATTTGTGTAACTATCTTTGTTTATTTCAGTGTTTCCAACAAAAGGGTGATTGGGAATGCGGCTATTATCTGATGAAATCCATGTATGACCTTGCTCTATACAAACAAGCTGACTTTCCAAAACATGTAAGTAAATGCACAACATAATATTTAGAGTGGATTTAGGCATTTTAGAGTAGTTTATAGGTTATTGGATTAGTACTAGTTTGACTTTAAAAGTCAAAGATGTCTCATCTTGAGTTTGACTTGCTTGTGTGCTGTAGTTGTGTGAAGTAGGAATGACTAGTTTTAGTGAGCTGTTGGGTGGTGAATTATTTACTTCTACATATTGAAAAGGAAACTGATTGGCATTTCTATAAGAACACAAGCTCAAAGCTGTGTTAGGTTTCTGACTTTAGCGAATAGTTGCCAAAACTTTGGCACTGTTTTATGGTCCATCTCTCTTTGACTGTTGTCATATCAGTATGAAAGCAGACTATATCATGGTCCATCTTTCCTTTTGTGGTGTCATGTTGCTTTTAGATAGACCATATGTGGTTACAATTAGAGCGCTCATATCCCTTCATCTTATACAGAATGATTTTCTAGACATCATGTGGAGTGGAGTACAATATATCTATAATTTGTATACGAATATTTATCTTCTGGATCCATCAAAATATAGTTGAGAATTTATTGTAGTCGATGAGCAGGACCTATGTTTGAATATCGTAATTGGACTCGTTGGCAGGAAAGGTCAAAGGAGTGACCTTAGGCCAATATAGCGCGCAATTAGCACTACTACACAAGTTTTTATTTATATAGCATTTGTTACTCTTTATTCTATTAAATTTTGTTGACTTTGCGAAAAAATGTGACTAATATATATCTATATTTGTTTTTATAGCTTTGGGATGATACACGCCATTTAAAACCGATGGAGATCGACCAAGTGGCTCTTACGACGTTGAACGCGTTTCATACGTTTGTAGTTGATTCTTTAGATGCAACGGCTCCTCAATAGTTAAGGTGTTAAAATTTCGTGATGATGACTTGTAAACAATTGAAATGGATAACGCTTTTGTCTAACTCAGATTGTTAAGTTGGTTGATGTTTATATAAAATTTTAAGTTTGTTGAGTATTTGTGTATGCGGCAATGTTACAGGTTTTGGAACTGGGAAATGAATATTATGGTAGTGTTTGGTTACAGGTTCTGGAACCTGGAAATTGAATATATTTTTTTTATTAACAAATATATTTAGCACGGTTAACAAAAAAACCGTAGCAGAAAAAAAGTACCAAATTGTCCATTTTTTGCTACGGTTATAAATAAAACCGTGCCTAATAGTCCATTATTTGCTACGGTTTGCAACCGTGTCAAAAAATATTTTATTTTTTGGTACGCGATTATCTAGCACGGTTTTGAAACCGTGTCAAAAAGCCTTAAAAACCGTAGCTAAAGAGATTTTTGTGTAGTAGTGGATCAGCATTGACATTGATGCATGCTTGTATAGTTTGGTGTGTGTTTGTAGTCTTGTGGATGGTTTCAGTTTTGGTTTCGATTTTCATTTTGTCAATAAGTTACGCTAACCGATTATGGAAGAAATGAGAAATTATGTTTTCATGCTCAAAATCTGAGTGTTTTTATAGAAATAGTAAATATGATCGGATCGGTAGTTAGGAAAATTTTACATGTAAGAAACAAATAAATCTAATATCAATTATTTCATGTACTTTTTGTTGTCTCAAAAACTGTTTAATGATAGATATGATTGAGATGCAGTACAACCAGGCCAAGCTAGCAATATCTCATAACTGTATCCATCAATATCAATATCAATATCAATATCAAGTTCGCAATATCAAGTTCGCGGGAGCAAAGTGCAAGCTCAAACCACGAGTTCGTTGTCCCAACGAGGGTTGAATGTGGATCTCGTCACTCAAGACCGTGAGCTATGTGTGATGAATAAGGTTTTAAAAGAAAGGTTTGGTTTAGTCTATACTACAACGACAAATTAAAGTAAAGGAAAGCGGTAAAACGACATTAAATAAGAAAGCAAGTAAAGTTGCATGAAATAAATTGACTAAAGAAAGCGGTAAATGAAAGCGATAAGTAAATAAAACGGTAAATGAAATTAAAAGACAATGTGTTTGCAAAGCGACGCGAATAAGTTCAATCTGTTTTTGTGGGGTGATGTTTTTGTTGGATTGCGGTCCGCCTTACTAGCAAATTGTGGTTAGGGTGTTAGTCTTTTGAACAAAAAGCTAAAGTGACGCTGATGTGCGCAGAGGGTCGACCACAATAATACACAAAAATCTCTTTAGCTACGGTTTTTAAGGCTTTTTGACACGGTTCTCAAAACCGTGCTAGATAATCGCCGACCAAAAAATAAAATATTTTTTGACACGGTTGCAAACCGTAGCAAAATAATGGACTATTAGGCACGGTTTTATTTATAACCGTAGCAAAAAATGGACAATTTGGTACTTTTTTTCTGCTACGGTTTTTTGTTAACCGTGCTAAATATATTTGTTAATAAAAAAAATATATTCAATTTCCAGGTTCCAAGAACCTGTAACCAAACCTACCATAATATTCATTTCCCAGTTCCAAAACCTGTAACATTGCCGCATACACAATACGTCACCAGGACTGCCACCCATTTCTATGAATTGTGTTTTGTAGAAATTGAAAAACACATGTTAGCTACATTTGCTTATACATTTCATAAACCATACAATTAAGGACAAGGATAAACATTTATATCAATTTTGTGTTTATGTATATAATAATTTATATAATTTGTATATATTACAAAAGATCACTTAAAAAAATTTGCATGTATGGGTCAGGATTTAAGATGCCGATCCGATACATTACGATCTCCCGAATCTTGCAAAGACAACACGATCCTACAGTAGGATGATGATCCGATATTGAAAACCTTGGTATCCGAGATTTTCGAAGCCGACCAGGTGAACCGAATTTCGATTATCAGATCTATACTTTCGAATTTTAATTTGTGTAAGACACACACCTTTACAAATAAACGACGCCTTTTCGAGATGAGTTCAGC
>LBNU01026484.1:113663-129470 GCA_014162995.1 Artemisia annua | reverse complement strand
AAAAAAAAAAAAAAAAAAAAAAAAAAAAAAAAAAAAAAAAAAAAAAAAAAAAAAAAAAATTGAAAGTTTCGATTGGCATGCCAACCATAACTTTGAAATTGAAAAGGTAGCGGTCACACTCGGTTGGCAAAGATTGTGCTAGGAGGCGACCGGTTGAAATGTTCGGTTGGTTGGGGTCAACCGACCCATTAGCATTGGCGTAGTGATAGAAGAAACTAGACATGAGACTCGTTTGGTGGACATTTTGCAATTGTCGAAAATAGTCCAAAAACAATAAAGAAAATAGAAAAAAGAAAAAGAAAAATGCTGACTATATATACCAAGTACATCAAACTGAGACAAAAAACTTGACTTTTTTAACTAATCTGAACAGATATTATTATAAGTCTTCTAGCTTGATTAGTATGTATCATAAACAACTACATGGCCGAACATGTTGGAGTTTCTAGATGGTGTATATTTACTTTCATAAAAAGTAATAAATGTAAGAAGAATAAATTACAATAAACTGCTTAGTCAAAAAGCATCAAATTCCTGGTTTACATGTCTTGTACAAATGTAAATCAAATATAAAGAAGATCTGTGGAAAAGAAAAAACCATCATAGCCCAAGGGCCACGTTTTCTGATCAACTCCACTATGTTTGTTCTCAACGTCAACAATACGTTTGGAAAAAGACCATCACAAGTCCACCGTCACGACTTTATATCATTATGTTTTCATATTAGAAGCACCCGCACACAGTACAACATACAAATGCAGAAGTAGTGGTGTGCACACCACTTTTAGTGGTGTATATATCAACTCCCTTTATATTATATTCCCTGTGTCCAAAAATCGTGGTCCAATACAAAGAAGAGAAAGGNGGAGAAAAGAAATCGATTTTCTTACAGGTGTGTTTGATAGCAGTTTCAGTGAGCAATAGCAGTAAGCAGTAGAAAGGAGCAGTAGATGTAGTTTTACTTTTCTATAAAAATATTTGGTAATGTCGTCGTAGTGATGATAATTATAATACAGTTCTTAAATTGCTACTACATGGAGTGTAAGAAATGAGCTTTTAGATAAAAATATAAAGTTAATTGTTGCTTGTCAAACGTTCAATAATAATCATAACGCTCAACGCTCACTGCTCTGCACCAAACACACACTACATCTTTCATTCATCGGCCGACAGATAGTTAAATTACATAACATCATCTCTTATTCATTGGCTAGTTTTACGGTCAACTTAAAGAGTTAAATTGTGTGACATCGTGATTAGATAGCCATGAAAACATAATTTAAACCACACTTATGCTTTACGATATACATCCCTGCATTTAACTACTCTTTTCGTTTCAAAATTATTGTCACAAGACCAAATCACAAAGTTTAGAAGAAATGAGAAAATTACACTTTTTAACCAATCAAATATTATTTATGCATGCTAAAGTCTATTTTGATTAATTAAAATAAAAATTAAACAATTATTTTAAAATATCTCAAAATAAAAATGTGAAAAATAAATTACTGTACTATATTGTTATAGCATGATCGTACCATTAACATATCTTCTAGATGGCAACAGACTCTAGTCATATTATTCCACTAATCCACTAACTAGCGATCTTTGAACTTTCAATATATCTTTTTCAAATTTCAACGGCACACAATGCCTACATTCTTTTATACATGTTTCCTTTTAGTGTGCAAAACACAAAAGTCAATTTATACGATGTTGCACGCAAAAGAAACCGTAATATGTTTCAAAGTTATGTTAGAGAAAAGATCTCAATGTTGCAAATAAAATCTATGTTAAGTTTGAAACAAGAGGTGAGTTAAATATAACACCGAGTATTTATATCGTTTACTTTAAAATTAATCGCCATGTTTCTTTAATAAATAAAGCTGTGCACTATTTTATTCCCTACACTTTTTTGTTTGTGCACAATAACAATAGCATAGAAGATCAAATTTTCAAATAAGTCTTCCAAAAATATCGTATGTAGTTGGTTTCAACTTGTAAATTTAATGGCCCATTTAGTTAACCACATTACACACAAGCCCAACTATCATAACATACAATCTTTATTTATAAGTTTTCTTCTCACTGTATCCTTACCCTATGATGACTTAAGATAAAATGAGAAGAACTCTTAAAATAAGAAGGATGAGAAATAACTATAACCACATATTAGAGATGCATCAACTTGAATTAGATGCATCCCTAATCTTTTAGATGCACCATAATATATTTTCTAGCTAAAATTAGATGCATATACATATATTAGATGCATTTTAGCAAGTTAGAAAAATCTTATGTATTTTTCGTCCTCTGCGGCTCAAATTTGTTGCAAGTATTACTTTGCATCGTTTTCACTTCAAAATTACTTTTGAAACTAATTGGGATGCATCTAAATCAAGTCGACGCATCTCAAATATATGGTTATAGTTATTTCTCATCCTTCTCATTATAAGTTTTCTTCTCACTGGATCCTTACCCTTACAATGATACCTTATCTTACACTCATCCCTTTTCTCACATTTTATTTATTTATTTATTTTTTACAAGTTTTTAACCAAAATATAAACATATCACAATGAAGATGAGTCAAAAGTTATCCAAATTCTTTAAAAGCTTACAAACACTGTATTAACTCGAACACAAAAGGGTATTTACCAGTGCTTTGAAAACCCCATCGGACAGATGATTTGACCAGTTGAATCAGGAACAGGTTGGTCTGGATTGGACCAATCGAATTCGAGAAAATCGGGACATGAAAACCTATTCAATGTGCGATTAGGTACTAAAAATATGGTTTTTACATAATATTCTAATCATTCGCTAGACAATTATAATTTCAAGCATTGTAAAACAAATGCTGATACATGAATTCTATGTACTTTGATTTGTTATAGTATTTTATCGTTTTAGACCCTTGCCTAACCTATTTCAAACTGTCCCGCGTAAAGCATATGTAATGAATTTAAATCATGTCTTCATTTTTCTTTAATTATGGAATTACGCGATTTATTTCATGTTACTATAAAATCGGTCGGTGAAAACAAAAAAATAATCAGTTACCAATATTTTTTTAACCGACTCCAAACTTTCATGTTGCCAACTTTCTACTTAAAAGGCAACAAGTTATTTTAGGTGGATCCGGATTATGCCTAATGCCATAACTCGTTCTTTCGAACACGTATATACACCTAAACAAAAGAAATTCAGACAATATAAAACATTTGTAACCGCAAACCTGAACCCACCGAACCAAACACACCAAATTTCATGTTATTATAGTACTAGTTACCAAATGTACTTCTTCCTGGACATTTTCTTTTCGTGAATCTATCACTTATCAACGGGAGATGATTTGCACACTCTCATAAGTGATTGGGACACTCTAAATTAGAGTCCTCACAATACTTTTACTCATTCTTATCCTGTAAGGGTATAAATGTCAAGACTCAAGACACTCTAATTTAGAGTGTCTCAATCATTTATTCATTTATGTGAGTGTGCAAATCACCTCCCCTTATCAATACGTGGCTAAAGTACATGACAAAGATAAGAATTAAAGTCAAAAAATTTCTTAAAATGAACCGAAAGAAAGTGACACATTTTCAATATACATTTAGGGCCCGTTTGGTTTGTGACTTTTGGATTCAAGTAATGGATTCATAGTCATAATTAAATGTTTGGTATGGTTGATTGAAATCAAATGGTGGGCCCTCATGAATCAAAATGAATCCTAGCAAGAGAGGGTGATATGGTTGATTGAATCCTAGTGGTGGGCCCCACCCCTTTAAATTCACTCACAATACACATTTTCATTAACTCATTTATTAATAAAATATTCTTACACCCTCCATATTCTATTTATTATTTTGATTAAAATAATCATTTTAATAAAATATCATTATTATCTTTCAATCCATTTTCTTTCATACCAAACCGAATCCGAATCCGATTCTAAACCCTTTTATATACCAAACGGGCCCTTAATACCTTTACGTGCCTTGACAAAATTCTCTTCTTTAGCGTCTATAATTTAATAGAAACGTTAAGTTTAAGCATGAATTCATGACTTATAGACTTATAGGATACTTATGTAAGTATTCGTAAAAGAAACATTTCTATTTAAGAATACGTTTTATTGATAAATGAGTATTTATACAAAATGTATTTGCTCGATTTGGTAAGAGTTTGTATCGAACGCATAAACCAAAATAACTAGTTCAAACTCTCTCTCTCTCTCTCTCTCTCGACCAGTTTACGAGATTTTTATTTCTTTCAAAACATAGATGCTACATGAAAAGTTCATTATTGCTTCCAAAATAAACTCTAGCTTTAAAACGAAGTCATCGTAATGAATGTTACATGTGTGTAGTCTACCTTCCATTACTCATATCATCTAGCATTTAGTGGACGTTACTTGTACATAGGCAATTCTACAACGAAACATTTATATATGCCAAAACAGTTTTGGCATTCTAATCATTGAAACGTTTAGAAAAACACAACACTATTTGATTCATATTCAAAGTTTTCATACATAATTTTATATTCAAACGTTCGAATCAAGTTGAGCCTCTAAGCAAACAACACATTTTGAACTAAAAAAATTGTTGACAAGAGAAATTTTCTTTTGCTTACTCTTATTCTGGTGTTTATCAAAGACAAATTTTCACCATTCATCTAGTTTAATTTAATTGTGTGGATTAACCTAAGATTTAATATGTCAATTTAAGTCCATGTTTTGTTTTTGTATTTGTTTTTTGTTTTTTGTTTTTGTTTTTGTTTTTGTTTTTGTTTTTGTTTTTGTTTTTGATTTTTTTTTTGTTTTTTTTTTCACATTTTTTTTAATTCATTTTACTTTCGCTTTCATACGTTTTCGTTTGTTTTCTTACGTTTTCGCCCGTTTTCGTCTGTTTTCATACGTTTTCGTCCAATTCTTTACATTTTCGTTCGTTTTCATCCGTTTTATTTCATTTTCATCCATTTTTCATACATTTTCATTTGGTTTCAGACGTGTTTTTATGCTTTCATACGTTTTCGTCTATTTTCTTACGTTTTCGTCCGTTTTCATACTTTTCTGAATATCTCTTGTGATTTTCTGAATATCGCTTGTGATATTTGAATATCGCTTGTGATATTTGAATATCGCTTGTGATTTTCATGTTACAAAACATTTGTTGAAAATCACTTATATCACTTGTGATATTTAGAATATCACTTGTGATATGCAGAAACGTATGAAAACGACCGAAAATACTTAAAACGGACGAAAATGTATGGAAACGGACGAAAACGTAAGAAGAAAATGGATGAATATGTATGAAAATGAACGAAAACGTATGAAAGCGTAAGAACACATATGAAAACGGACGAAAACGTATGAATAATGGACAAAAACAGACGGAAACGTATGAAAACGGGCGAAAACATATGAAAGCGAAGGAAAAAAAACGTGAATTAAAAAAAATAATTTAAACAAAGAAAAAAAATGAATAAATAAGAAAGAAAAAAGACAAGAAAAATGAAACATGAACTTAAGTTGACATATTAAATCTTAGGTAATCATTTGTCCTTTGATATGGATGGATTTATAGGTAAGCAAAATAAAGCGCCTAATGTTGATAAATATCTCATCGCGGTATATATATATATATATATATATATATATATATATATTTTTGGTTTTTTGGTTTTTTGTTTTTTTTTTGTTTATTTTTTTATTTGTTTAACTTTTTTATTAAATGTAACTATTTTATCACGATTATTTCATTTCAAAGATAAACTTGTAATGTAATATTTAAATCCATATAATTTATCAATTCATGCTAAGCACTCTCAAAATCTATTTTATCAAAGAAAATAAATAATTGACAATAAAAAGGAAAAGAAATATAAGTGGCAACGGAGGTTCACCTGTGTCGACTCCGGGCTATCTAAAATCGTCTTGTGATTAGTCGGCATGCAATGTCTAGTCGAAACTCAGAATCAGATAAAAAAAAAATAAGTTAAAAAATATTTACTTGACATTAAAATATGGGGGTAAGCACAAACTTTTATCAAAATATTTAAACAATCTCAACCACCGATTAACAAGTATCATAAACACCATCCAAGAGTCCAAGTTGACTTTAACTTCTTTTGTTCTTCTTCATCAATGGCATCCATCACCCAACCCCTTGTGATCATCACTTTAATCTCACTCAACCTCATAACAACCACCTTTGCAACAACAACCTTAAAAACAGACGACATCCATGACATCCTCCCAGAATACGGTCTACCAGTAGGCATCTTACCAGACGCAGTACAATCCTACACACTCTCACCAACAGATGGATCATTCACTGTCATGCTAACTAAGCCATGCTACGTAAAATTTGAAGATCAAACTGTGTACTATGACAAGACCATTAAAGGAAAGTTGACATATGGGTCTGTGTCAAATGTTTCTGGGATTCAAGCTAAGGAGCTTTTTGTTTGGTTAAGTGTTACTGGGATGGATCTTGATGCTGGAGGTGATATGGTTGAGTTTCATGTTGGTGTTTTGTCTAAGAAGTTGCCTATTGATATGTTTCAAGATGTGCCTGAGTGTAAGAGTAAAGCTTGTGTACAGGATGGCTTTTCGAGGTCCATTTGAGGTAATTGTTATATGTAGATTGTGTTTTATGTAGAGTTTGATTTGATTGATGAGAAATTTTATGTTTTGGATGATGCATAGTTAGGTAGGGTAATAGGTAATTTATCAAAGGCGCTTTGGCTTAGGGGGTGTTGGTTTCGGCTTATATAGCCGGCTTATATCTTATTTGGTTTTGGGCGTATGTTTAAAAAATAATAATCTCACTTTTTGCGGCTTATTTTGAAACTTTCCGGCTTATATAAGCTTATTATGGCATAAAGAATAAGCTTATAAAACATAAGCTCAAAACCAAACAAGTCATAAGCCGACTATATAAGCCGAAACAGACACCCCTAGTGGTATATAAATCGTGTGTTCAATTCTCACAATTAGATATATGTGATAGTGGCGGATCCTGAGTTGTGAGAGTATCCACTTAGTGTTAAATTGTCAAACAGTTAAAAAAATAAACAAAAGACTTTACAGTGTTTTTGGTGCTTAAAGGCTATGCACGTGCGTACCCCTTTAGTATGTAGAGGCCTAGCGGTATTTGAGGAGACTAATAAGCAAGAGGTTGTGAGTTCAAGTCTCGCTTGTCTTGTCTATAATACATGTGAGATAGTAGGTGGTATATAGGGTGCGAATAAATTATCTTTTAGAAAAAAGAAAGAAACGGTAATTGTTAATTTAGAAATTAGAATTACGAGTCAATGGTCTTTGGGGCGACTCATCTATCAAAAGGTTGCGTATCTTTAACATTACAAATCTCAGTTGAATTGTTGATGTTACTAGAAGATTACAATTATTGTACTCGTATGGATAAAAACAAAGTAGCCTCAAGTTGAATATATACATTTGTACTTTTGTGAATAAGATGGACTGCTTTTAGTTATGATCAGATTTTTAAGTTGGATTGGTGAATGAATGTACATTGACTTAGTTATTTGATTGTCTAGTAAAAGCATAGACCAGATAATTAAGATGTGAATGCGATATTAGATTGTTGAAACAGAGTGTTTTACTCTGTTTCATAGGTATGGTTGTTTACAATAAAAAGTTTGAACTACTATTGGAGAATGGCATCAGAATAATGAGTCACATAAGTATCATTTTTTTTTGAAAGGCCGTCACATAAGTATCATGAGTTGAAATAATACCTATTTTTGGCTATATACATTTTGATTAAGACTTGTTTTTTATGCCTGGAATATTAACATGAATAGCATATATGTATTAGAACAACAATACTATAGCAATACTATAGCATATATGTATATACATACTTGCAGGACATCTAATATTCAAGGATTAAGAATGAACGAATTACAAACATGTAAACGGAACTTACTATACATATCCGATACTAATTCGCGCAATGAGTTAGTAGGTGGATGGAAAAATCTCAGGTTACACATTCAATACTGCAGTTGTTATGCTTGTTATATATTATTATAAGTCCTTGTTGGACTACTAATGACTTCATACTATGTTCAAGGATTTGTAAACTATTTTAAAATTAGTCACATTTGCTGTTAGATGAGGATACAAGATTGAGGGGGGTGTTTCAAATTGCTTGTTATTACAGTTGATCTGATTATTCTGTCTTGATATATCTGTACGCAATTTGACTGTTTGGGATTGTTTATGCAGTCTGCTTGTGTGATTATATGTGTGTGAGATAACAAGTTTTGAATAACCAGCTTGTAAATTGTTTATACCAGGAGTTGCTAGCTTATATTATCTTGATCTCGCGATTGTTATTTGAAACCTTGATTAAAAACGGATAAACATATGCGGTTTTCCCTGTTGTCCAGGTTACCTGGGGAGAGCAAGCCTTTTTGCCTCACTAGGTTAATCCCGAGACTGTTTCCGACCCTTCCCTGGCGACCTCCAAATGTGCACACCTAGCGTGCTTTGAACACTTGACCTCTTGTGAGGAAAACAATGTCCTTACCACTAGGCCATTTGAAACCTTGATTGATTGTATATATTAGTTAGTAGCAGCAAGCTAGTTTTCATAAAAATATGAGTCTGCGAGCTCTTTAACTCAAGCAATTGAGAATGCTTCAAAATCTTGAATTATATAATGCTAAAGAGTATTGATTATTTTGCAGGTTGTATGCCAAAGCTCATTCTGTGATATATGTTTTCATTTTCATATCCAGCTTTGAAGACAAGAAATCCACTCCTAAGTATCTATAATGTAAATTTCGTGTATTATATGTTTTCGTTTTTGATATGTGCTTTGTATGTATTCAAAACGTTCCCTTTGAGCATTTATTCAATCTAAAGTCGTCCCTAACGGCCACGAGCCATATATACAATTTGCCCGAACCCACAAATACTAACTACAATATCGTAACCCTGCATCTATTGTCTATAAATAATAACATAAAACTGCAATTTTTCTCGAGTCCTAAACTAGTTCATTGCTAGTTTAATAAGGCCCATTGGCCCATAACCATTTAAGTCCGTCTAGTCATTAGGGTTTAGCCTTTTATTATTTTATTTAATCTCTTATACTATTGTTTGTTCATTGATAATATAATAACCCTATCTTACCCTTGATCATCCTTGCTTAGTTGCTTAAGTGAAGAAACTAATATACACCCTCCTGCTCTTATGAATGTGACATGTGAAATGGCGGAGTTAACTCCCTGGACCGACTTTTGTGATAAGCCACAAGGGCATTTTGGTCTTTTCCACCAAATTGGTACTTTGTCATAATAAGTCCTTATGGTGAAACTGTATTATAAATCAATTCCTTTTCTGATAAGTATTTTCACTTCGTCTAATTAATCTTTTATTTTTGGGCAAATGTTTCTCGACACCATTTGTTTTTCTCAGAATCGAACAAAACTTTTGGCTTTTAGAGGTACTTTCTTTCAAATTCGTCCATCTTAAGGTACTTTGTGACATTTTTGCTCTTCGGAAAAAAAAAAAATAAAATAAAAAATAAAATAAAAAAAATAAAAAACCTATTACTTGCGAGGGGCAAAATTGTCACAAATTTTCACAAAATACCTAAAAAAGGCCAAATTTAAAAGAAATGTACCCGTATAAGCTAAAATTTTTGTTTGTTACCTAGAAAAAAACAAATGGTTTCAAGTATTACTTTTTTAAAACATTTTCCTTTTATTTTTTTAATTTTTCAAGAATAATTTTCTAACAATAAGCTACATGCATGTAGGACTTTTTGAGAAATAAATTACTCAAAAATCTTATGAATTGTTTTTGGTATTGGCATTTATATATGTGTGTTTTTGTACCAGTTAACTATGGCGCAAAATTACCTCATCAAAGACGGAAAGACCTTTACACAAACAAAGCTCCATCACACATTAAAGCACACAGCATGAAAAAAGGTTCAGCAAACATGTCTTGCAAGGTAACTTGGAGCTTAGAAAATAAAATTAGAGATATCACTTGTTAACCTTCTCATATAAGAAACTTTACACTCATCAAACATGTCTTGGGAGTAGCAAACGTCTCTTGCAATAGCGCAATTTGTATAAGACTCTTAAACATAAAAAATATTTACTGTCGCAAATTCCAGAAAAATAAATGAAATACAACTTATAGTATTAAAAACCCTAAATTGAAATAGTGTAACTAATATAATCCAAAACATAAGCAAACAAAAGACTTGATCTCTAGAATATCAAAAACAATCCAAAGGAGTTGGGTTATCTGATTCATTGGAGTTTATAACTTTCATAAATTTATTGAAGTTATATTTATTCCCTTGCTTAGAAGCTTGTTACATGAAGGAGTTGGATACTTTGAATCAGCTGAAAGGTATTTATACCAAAGTTCATGATGGCAATATCTTTGTTCAGTTTCATTGAAATGCTTGATGATTTCGTCCTCCAGTTTGACTCGTGCAGGAGTTCCAACAGGATGTTTCTTATTGAATCCCGATTTAACATAAAAGTCTATTCCAAAATTACCGGTCTTCATATGATGCCTATAAATGAAGGGATCTTTTGAATATGAATACGGATAGAGACTTGAAATATGAATAAGACCCCATGTAATCAAGCCGGCAATAATCAAGAAGAAGAAGAAAAAGCACATAGCTTCACCGCATTTGGATGTCCGGGGAACGGTGTTATCTTTCTTTCTATAATAATTTGTATCTCGATTACAATTCTCGATCTGAATGGCATAACTTGCAACTTGGTCTTTACCATTCAACCGACTCGGAATTGTTGCCTTAAAATCTTCATATGACGCGTTGAAGTTATTGAACTGTTGATAATTTTTTCTCCAGGGTGATTGCACGTACTCATTGTTAGTACGATCCATGATGATTCAACACATCCCTGAGATAACTGATCGACTTAGAGAAAACTCAAAATAATTTAGACACAAATTATAAGCGAAATATGTACTAGGTAACTAATTAAAGAACACGAATCAAATCCAAATATGTAGTTAACTTGAAATCAACAAATTATTTTTAAAGTAAAAAAATCAACATATTTAATGGAGTACATACACTACCTAGCACTAAACCAGATTTTCATATGAGGTTAATCTGTAAAAAATATTACGTAGTACACCTGTAGGTATATAATAGTTTACATGTTATTCAGAAATACTAATGCTAGGATCTCGACATGGTGTAACATTCTTATCGTATCTGACGTATAAACGTTTAACATTGTGCAACTCAAACACCTCTAATGGCAACAATTTGCATGTGAGCATAACATTCATAAACTAAAGAAAGCCAAAAAGTTATGCTAAAACATAAAACAAGTATATATTACCTCAAATTGCAACAGAATACTTGAACTCGATGTCTTTATTGGCTTTCAAGGAATTTGAGCCTTCAATGCAGTCGTGAATGATTTATATAGATAATTTGGCGAAGTAACACTAGCCAACTCTAATTCAAACTGTATTTGCATAAATATACATATTCAGTCCCTCAATGGTTTGTTTTTACAAGTTCCAACCCTTAAAGATTTGTTCTAAGCCAATTGAATTACGATAATGGCCTTGTAGTTGTAGGATCCAGATTTGCGCAGAAAGTTTAAAGAATAGACCGATTATTCTTTGCCATGCTCACAAAACTGTCTACATTCTACCTCCCCATGCTCCGCTCTGGCGGGATTTGTTGTTGTTGGTGGTGGGCTGCTGGTGATGTTGTCGTCGTCAGAGGCGCAGCTATGTAGGGGCCGGGGGGCGCCCGACCCCCCGAAATTTTTTTTTGATCCATTACATTTTACATAAGCCCATCTAACCAAAGTAAAATTCATTAATAAACCAAATCCCAAACTAAAATCCATTATAATAAAACCATAACTTCATTTTATAAAAGAAAGAATGAAGAACAACAAGTAGAAGGAATTGATGATGAAATTCAAGAGAGTAAACGTCAAAAAGGTTCAACAAGCGAACCGGTTATTGGTCCGGATACTTGCAATCGAACCAGGTACCAACCGTTTGTCTCCTTTTTAATGTTTAGTTGTCTTGGACAAATGTTTAGTTTTTTAGTGATTGAAACTTTTTTTTTTATAATAATAGTATTTAATTTTTGACCCAACCCGAACATATTACCCGAAAAATAGCGTTAGGAAAAAAAAATTTAGATTCCGACCCCCCACTCAAAATTTTCTAGCTTCGCCACTGGTCGTCGTCGTCGTCATTGACTCATTGTCGCAATTATCTCCGTAAAGAGCTACATCCAATGCTGCATATGTTTTACTTGTTAGATATTATAAGCCCTTGGTGTTGAACTACTAATAACTTCACACTATGTTGACAGATTCTTTAAGAGCTGTTACTATATGTTGTGTGGCATTAAACAAATCGTTTTCAAGGTAATCAAGGTATTAATACACTTCTCTTTCACTTTCTATCAACTTACAAGTTAATTATTTAAATATACTAATACAAGTGACTTTTGAAAGAGTTTATGCATATATTCTTATTGCGATTGATACTCACTTCCTCACATAGCATCTTCATTGGACACAGATTATGTTTCAAACTAATGTAATTCAAAATTGTAATTTGTTTTCTTCTTATTATTATTATGTGGTCAAATCTTACGTTTTCGTCTATTTTCTTACGTTTTCGTCCGTTTTCATACGTTTCTGAATATCACTTGTGATTTTCTAAATATCGCTTGTGATATTTAAATATCGCTTGTGATATTTGAATATCGCTTGTGATTTTCATGTTACAAAACATTTGTTGATAATTACTTATATCACTTGTGATATTCAGAAACGTATGAAAACGGCCGAAAATACTTAAAACGGACGAAAATGTATGGAAACGAATGAAAACGTAAGAAGAAAATGGATGAATATGTATGAAAACGAACGAAAACGTATGAATAATGGACAAAAAAAAAACAGACGGAAACGTATGAAAACGGGCGAAAACATATGAAAGCGAAGGAAAAAAAACGTGAATTAAAAAAAATGAATAAATAAGAAAGACAAAAAGGCAAGAAAAAGGAAACATGAACTTAAGTTGACATATTAAATCTTAGGTTAATCATTTGTCCTGTAATATAGATGGATTTATAGGTAAGCAAAATAAAGCGCCTAATGTTGATAAATATCTCATCGCTATTTTATTTATTTATTTATTTATTTATTATTTTTTTTTTGTTTATTTGTTTTTTTGTTTTTTTTTTAAATGTAACTATTTTATCACGATTATTTCATTTCAAAGATAAACTTGTAATGTAATATTTAAATCCATATAATTTATCAATTCATACTAAGCACTCTCAAAATCTATTTTTATCAAAGAAAATAAATACTTGACATTAAAAAATAAAAGAAATATAAGTGGCAACGGAAGTTCACCTGTGTCGATTCTGGGCTATCTAATATCGTCTTGTGATTAGTCGGCATGCAATGTCTAGTCGAAACTCAGAATCAGATAAAAAAAATAAGTTAAAAAATATTTACTTGACATTAAAATATGGGGGTAAAGCACAAACTTTTATCAAAATATTTAAACAATCCCAACCACCGATTAACAAGCTGTATCCGTATTATAAACACCATCCAAGTGTCCAAGTTGACTTTAACTTCTTCTGTTCTTCTTCATCAATGGCATCCATCACACAACCCCTTGTGATCATCACTTTAATCTCACTCAACCTCATAACAACAACCTTTGCAACAACAACAACCTTAAAAACAGACGACATCCATGACATCCTCCCAGAATACGGTCTACCAGTAGGCATCTTACCAGACGCAGTACAATCCTACACACTCTCACCAACAGATGGATCATTCACTGTCATGCTAACTAAGCCATGCTACGTAAAATTTGAAGATCAAACTGTGTACTATGACAAGACCATTAAAGGAAAGTTGACATATGGGTCTGTGTCAAATGTTTCTGGGATTCAAGCTAAGGAGCTTTTTGTTTGGTTAAGTGTTACTGGGATGGATCTTGATGCTGGTGGTGATATGGTTGAGTTTCATGTTGGTGTTTTGTCTAAGAAGTTGCCTGTTGATATGTTTCAAGATGTGCCTGAGTGTAAGAGTAAAGCTTGTGTACATGATGGCTTTTCAAGGTCGATTTGAGGTAATTGTTATATGTAGATTGTGTTTTTTTGTAGAGTTTGATTTGATTGATGAGAAATTTTTATGTTTTGGATGATGCATAGTTAGGTAGGGTAATAGTTAATTTATCAAGGGCCCTTTGGCTTAGGGGGTGTTTGTTTCGGCTTATAAAGCCAGCTTATGTCTTATTTGGTTTTTGGCTTATGTTTTGTAATCTCACTTTTTGTGGCTTATTTTGAAACTTTTCGGCTTATATAAGCTTATCATGACATTATAAGCTTATATAAGCTTATCATGACATTAGAAGCTTATATAAGTCGAAAAGTTTCAAAATAAGCCACAAAAAATAAGCTTATAAAACATAAGCTCATAACCAAATAAGTCATAAGCCGACTATATAAGCCGAAACAAATACCCCCTAATGGTATATAAATCGTGGGTTCAATTCTCATTATTAGAGTACAAAAATTGTCTTGTAAAACAAAAATTGTACAAAAATTCTAATAGCCGAAACAATTGTACTTTGCAATTAAGATGGAATGCGTTTAGTTATAATAAGAATTTTATGTTTGATTATTGAATAGATGTATATTGACTTAGTTATTTGATTGTCTTGCAATTAAGATGTGAATGCATATTAGAATGTCGAAACAGAGTGGTTTACTCTGTTTCATAGATATGGTTGTCTACGATAAACAAGTTTGAATTACTATTGGAGTGTATTTGTCTTGTCTGTGAAGCGTGAGCTATTGAGAGTGGACTATGGGTAACTTTTCATCTAGTTTTAGCTGCATCATTGTTAGTCATATTTTGAACCGCTTGTTGCTTTGGGCTTTTAATTCTATAGAATGGCATCGGAATAATGAGTCACATAAGTATCATGAGTAGAAATCATCTGTTTTTGGCTATATGGTGTTTGACACTTATACATTTTGATTAAGATTTGTTTTTTATGCCTGGAATATTAACAAAAAGTATGTAACAGTTCCTTACGAATGGTACTTAAGAATGCACTACGTATTAAAAGAGCAATACTATACTATAGCATATATGTATACATACTTGCAGCACATCTAATGTTCAATGATTAAGAATGAAGGAATTACAAACATGTAAACAGAACTTACCATACATATCCAATACTAATTCGCGCAACGAGTTAGTAGGTGGATGGAAAAATCTCAGGTTACACATTCAATACTGCAGTTGTTATGCTTGTTATATATTATTATAAGTCCTTGTTGGACTACTAATGACTTCATACTATGTTCAAGGATTTGTAAACTATTTTAAAATTAGTCACATTTGCTGTTAGATGAGGATACAAAGATTGAGGGGGGTGTTTCGAATTGCTCGTTATTACAGTTAATCTGATTATTCCTCCTTGATATATATATATATATATATATATATCTATATGCAATTTGACTGTTTGGGATTGTTTATCAAGTCTGCTTGTGTGATTATTTATGTGTGAGATAACAAGATTTGAATAACTAGCTTGTAAATTGTTTATTCCGGGAGTTGCTAGCTTATATTATCTTGATCTCGTGATTGTTATTTGAAACCTTGATAAAAAAAAAAAAAAAAAAAAAAAAAAAAAAAAAAAAAAAAAAAAAAAAAAAAAAAAAAAAAAAAAAAAAA